>VXBZ01012098.1:729075-739175 GCA_013399135.1 Heliornis fulica | reverse complement strand
TGTGATAACTGAGTTGGAAAAACACTTTCTGGTAATGAGAAAGTAGTCAAAAATATGTCATCTTCTCATACCTTTATGGAAAACTGGTGTAACTTAGCATTCCTGTCTGTCTTCAACAAGACTAATTAGAAGGCTAATGAGGGTAGCAGACTGCACATTTTCCTTTGGGTTTTCAAAGGAGTCAAAGGGAAAGTCAGTGTGATTTGAATATTACTACCTATTTTCTTTTTCCTCTTTGGAAAATTCCATAGAAAATTTAGAGATACAAATATTTATGAACAAAAATCATAGCAAGATCATATGTAATTAAATATTTTTATTTGAAAGTTGTCTTGAAAGCTCTTATTTTTAATTGCTATTAGAAATTCCTCTACTATAAAAGAACATTTTTAGCTTTAATGCTTCTGATATATCTGTATAGTATCTTGTTACATGTGTATTTTAAGCACTTTTATTCTAATTTAATATTCATTAAGGGTTTCCAGTAATATGGAAGATATGTTTTAGAAGTTTTGGTGTTTCTGACCTCAATATATCAGAGTGTCTAATGTATTTGGTCTTATTTCATTGAGTTTCCATTTGCAGATATTTTTAATGATTCTACATCTCATTTCTCTTGCACATAAAATCACTTACTATCTACATATATTTGAACAATTATGGTTGTTACAGATTTTCAGATTACATATAAAGTCTACCTTTTCCTGCATTACACACTGTTGAACATTTTTTCAATATTCATTATCACAAATTCTTCTTGGAATGTTCTTCCACTAAATTGATATTATGGTTTTTGAAAAGTGTATACATTTTCTAGGGGAAATAAGTTAAAATTTACTTTCAGAAACTGCAGTTGTACACAACAGGTATGAAAGATTTTTAAGATATGGAAATATCAAACTTTTTTTTCCTCATTATATTGTGTAAAAATGGACATTACCCAGTAAGAAGTTTTGATAGTAAGCATGTTCATATTTCATATATTAAAGAAATATGTGGTTTAGTGATGAATTAATTTAGACTTATTATGATTTTTTTCATTGCTTACAAAGTTTGCTGGAAACATACTTCTTTATTATCTCCCAGTTTAATTTCCTTCTTCACAAGTATATCTAAGACTGTGTGAAGTGGAAACAGAATAAAGCCCTAAACAAGTTGTTAATAAAAAAAGAGAACCTCAGTCCTAAGAGTGCTCATCAGGCAATTTTCAAATCATGTATCTGGTTTTGTCTGGAACAAGACTGTACATTCATTGCAGTACAGTGTCAACTATTTCCATGTCATGTTGAAATTTTTAAACCTCAGCTATTTCTTAGGCTGACCTTTTTAAAAACAGGGTCAAGAAGTGGAAATTTGTTTTGTACAGGGAACAAAACCCTACATATACGCATTTTAATTCTAATCAGACTCCAAATGTACTGACCATACAATCTTGCCTTTGTATTTCAAAACAAATACAATGCAAAAGGTAGGAAATTATATCCAAGAGGAGGGGTTCCATTAAGCTAAGATGATCTGAACAGTACATCATAACTGAAATAATTTTGAAACAATTTACTTGCTACTGCATTCTTAAGAATGAAAGGACACATTAGCTTGGGTGTATGGGTTTGGTTTTTTTTAATACTAATAGCTAAGAAGAACCACCCATCAAGTCAGGCTGTCCCCAACATGTCTATTTTGCCTTCTAGGAGTGTTCTGTCTATGATGTACTGTCAGGTCACCTCATTTTGCTTTTCCAGAAACACCCTCTCTTTGCATTTGGGATGCAGACTAGGCCAAAGGTCTGGTGGCAGAATTAGAAGTTCCAACTGCTAATGTGCTGAAAATATGAGTTCAAGCTTTGCTCTGGATTTGTCCTTACACTTTAGCAGTAAAATGTTTTGGGAAAGGAGTTAAAGGTAAGTGACACTAGCCACATGAATCTCTATTTTCTCATGGATGCAGGATAACTATATCCCAGCCTGGTTGGCAATTTTTTCTAGTATGGCCTTCATCATGTTTTGATGTAGCAAAAAGGAAGGAATTGGATTTTGGATAAAGTATGCAACATCCACATTAGCTACTTCTTGGTTTCTTTGTTTCCCAGATGCTCCATACTTTCAGAGGAAGAAAAACATAATCCAACAGCCCTGGACCTCCTCTGCTTCCACCAATATGGGGATATGCTAAATTTCTTCATTTAAACCAGTCCCAGTAAGAAGTCAGTTGGAGTGTAATATTTCTTGTCTTTCATTCCTTCTAGGAAATTTCTCCCCTTTTCTCCTCTGTGGATAAAAGAAGGGAGGAAGCATGAGGATAAAACTTCTAACACTTGCTGGAGACTACGAAGCAGTAATAATTCTGTACCTTTCATGTAACATCTTCAAGAATTCAACCCNTTATCTTACAGGCTTCTGTCACTAAGGACTTATAGCAACATGGTAAACACATAAGTCTAGAAAGAAAAAAAATACAGTTTGTGATGAGGAAATTGTTTAAACAGAATGAAACTGCGGATCTAAATTTAAATGTGCCCTTTAAACAAATCCATTCTCTCTACCTCTCCTTTGCAAATGCTGTAAATGTGTTATTTTTGTTTACTGTAGTTTCTGACTTCTTAGCTCTTAGTAGGGTCTGATGGAAGTATCCCACTAGCTCTTTTTCCCTGTTTCTACATGTCCATCAAAGTAGGGTTACAAAAGCCAGGGACACAGTGAAATACTGCTAGTTTTGTGATCACATCTCTTGCCAATTTTCACTTCTGCTCCTAATTTATTTTACACAGCTTATTTTAATAACAATACCAAAGTTTTGTATATGCACAGTTCATTTTTCTGAAACCCATTTTAAAGAAGTAGGCTAAAAATTTCCAAAGACAGCTTTTAATTCCTGTTGCAGTGACAATTTAACCAGCCAAATTAAGACAAGTGAGAGCCCATTTTAGAGCTGCTGAGCATCAGCAGCTTTGAGTTCTAGAGCTTTAAAACTTAGTACAGTCAAAGGATCAAGCAAACACACTCAAGCAACTCCAAATCAGAGATTGCTTTTGGAAAATTTAGCCTTGTTTCTTAAGGGTGAAATCTAGGCCCTTCAAAGTTAATTACAAATCTCCCAATGACTTCAATAAGCTAGGATTTCACCCTTTATATTTTATAGGAAAAAACAAGCAACATCATACAGAAGTTTCTCTTTTATGATTTTCTTGATGTTTGCTCAACCCTGGCTTCCCTTTAGGTAGGAAAAATCATGGTTTTAATTTAAACTCCATAAAAACAAATAAACAGTAGCTTAATTACAAGGGTGGATGGGATGTTTCACAATGCTTAAGCCAATGTAGTAAAACACCAAGTGTTTGAAAAAATATTTTTAAAGCTCCGAAAACTTTAAACTGTAGTGTGTTTTCTCCTCCCTGTTCCCAACAATGCTGGAGTTGCTAATTTTACAGCACAAATGAGATTCTGATGACAATTTCTAGTAAAGTAGGTTCCTTTTATTTTGGTATGCGATATAGCCAACAACATCACTATAGAACACTTTTAACCACTTTATCAGTAGCACTTTTTTAGGTTCTTCACTGTAAGCCTGTAAGAATACTGTGCCTCTACTCCAACTGTATGGTAATCATCTTTCTACTGTCACTTTGGTATGGTAATGTTCAAGGCCATAGTGGAGGTTGTCCCTGCCCATGGCAAGGGGTGGAAGCTTGATAATCTTTGGGGTCCCTTCCAACACAAACCTGTCTGTGATTCTATGTTTCTATGATACTGTGATCATCTCATGGTCATAAAAGTCTTAAGCTTGTATAAAACATTATTTCTGTGCCTATAACTGACCACATTATGACAATAATTTATAAAATACTTTTACTGGTTGTCATCCTTAACGATGACAACCTTACTGATGACTCAGACATGGAAAGTATTGCAATATAAAAACTGAAACACACTGTATAATTTTTTTTTAATCATATACAGACTTCTGGTCCTTGAGGCACTTTGGCCAGTTGAAAATGGACGAAGTGCTAAATAAACTTTAGATCCTATGAAATCCCTAGTAAGATTTACATTTTCTTCTGTTCTACAGCTATGATATATTAAAAATAACAAAATTAACAAAATTAACAACAATAACAACAATAACAATAACAATAACAATAACAATAACAATAACAATAACAATAACAATAACAATAACAATAACAATAACAACGGTGCTGTCATTTCCAGGACTGTGTGGTATAGCTATTCCTGTCCTTCCTTTAGCCTGTTTCTTCAATTTTTTGTAAGATAAATGTTGACCATAATAGATTTTACTAGTGTATAAGATATGGGTCTTTAGTATATGTACAGCCCATTTTTGTTGACTTATTTTTCATAATAAGATTAGAAACAGAAAGGATTTATCTGATGACTTCCTGAACACTGCCTTTAGGGACTAGAGGAGAACCAAGTGCATTGGTGTTGCACGTAAGAGTGCCCTTGTATGAAGAAGGCCTTGAGAAAATTTACAGTTCAACTGCTGTTCTTTGGAGCTTTTCTTTTAAATTATTTTATTCACCTTCTGTCTAATGGTCAGAGATTTGAGGACAGATTTCCCTTTTTTTTCCAGCAGGAGGTGGTAGAAGCAGTAATCATTATAAAATGTTTTAATTTCACTTGATGCATCAACACCAGTTAGTCAGAGGCCTTATTGCTTATGCAGACAAATGGTTTCCAAACAGTCTACTTACTTAGAGTACAGCTACCCTTTAAGGTAGGAAAGCACAAGGAAAGAAAATTTGTTCTCACCTATCTCAGTGGATGATTGGTCTGTTGCTGAAAGTTTTAATTTGTGGAGATGCAGGGGACAGACAACCTCTGATAAGCTTTCCCAGAGAACAACACTGGATTCCATTTTAGATTGTCAGAGTAATTTTAGAAAGCTTTCCTTTGACAGCTAGAAAAGGTAAAATATCGAGAATATGGAAAAGACTTTTCCTTGCTATGTGCCTAGAGGTCATGCTTTCACCTGAGCTTCAAATGGCTCCTTTGTAAAGTACATTTATGAAAATGAATGCTTAATTTGAGTCATCCTGTTAAACTAATTTCTTACTGGATTCTTAACTAACACAAATTCTACCAGCTGTTCCTATAAATAAAGGACGGCGTTGGCCAAGTATATTTTAGGTGGATTTCCTTTTGGACTCTATAAGCTTGTTTCCAGGATTTTAAGTGTCTTAATAGACAGAGTGTATTGTTGCCTACCCAACTATCAGTTTTGTGTATGTAATGTTCTTAGAAAATATGATGCACTAGTCCACTTTACCTTTTGCCTGGCAATACTCCTGAGGCATCTGTTCTCAGATCAAGGGAACATTGAAAGGCCTTAAATCTGATCTCTCAGACAGCTGCGCTAATTTAACTAAAGGGGCTACAAGAGGGGATGGAGAGAAATCTATAAAAAATTTGGCTGACATTTGAAAAAAGAGATAGGATGTTTTCTTGTTAACCTTTAGAGCAGCCCATTACATAAATTGTGACAATGTTCTCAGATTAAATGAGACTGTATTCTGGTTTAGCTCTAGATTTATCACTCCAGCAAATGAATTCTACTGTAAAGTCTGGCAATATATCTTTTCAAGAATGCTGTTTATCTCACTGGGGAAGCAGAGTGCTGATAAATAAGGAGCACAGCCTTTTGAATGAAACATGGTAAAGATGGATTGGAAAGAAGATTCGATAGCATTGCTTTCCTTCTTCAGCATAAGAATGTTTCTACATCATCTGATTGAAATTAGACTTCTCATAGCACTTGTGTAAGTTTTAACATGACAAACAAAATTATCTAAGAAATGCTGCCTTCTCATAACTTTTCATCCTAATTATGTATAAAAAGTGCACAGAATTTAACAGTGAATGTTTTTTCAGTAGTAGCTTCAATTCCTAGATGTTTCCATTCACTCTGTATGAGATTTCATCAGTTTATGTCTACAAGAGAAGATTGAGCACTGATATATATAAAAAATTTTAAAATCTCCTAAAATGAAAATATCTTCAATGCATTTTTTTTTATTTCTCAGATACTAAAAATAAACCTTGCACTAGTTTCTAAGCAGTGAAAAATTCTTTGTATTTATTCAAACTCTGAGTAATATCAGAAGCTGAAACATAGGACTCTTACAGAAATCTCAATCCTATGTACATCTTTAGGAAGAGAGTAAGAGAAAGTTTGAAAATGTATTTTGGATTATCATATAAATATAATGAGACCTGGTGAGACTGCAACTGGAATATTGGTTCCAGTTCTGGGCTCCTTGGTTCAAAAAGGACATAGAACTCCTTGAAAAGAGTCCAGCACAGGGCCACCAAGATGATGTAGTTGAACACTTTCTTTATGAGAATAGGCTGAGGAAGCTGTGTCTCTTTAGTTTGGAGAAGAGTCCGATGGATGACTTCATTAATATTTATAAATATGTACAGGGAGAGTGTCAAGAGGATGGAGACAGGCCATGTCACTTCTCACTTCTTAGTGATGGACAGTGATAGGACATGGGGCAACAGATCCAAGTTGGAGCATAGGAGTTTCCATGTGAATGTAAGGAAAAACTTTTTCACTGTGAGGGTGACGGAGCACTGGAACAGGCTGCCCAGAGAGACTGTGGAGTCTCCTTCTCTGGAGAAATTCAGAATCTTTCTGAATGGGTTCCCGTGTGATCTAATCTAGGTGATCCTGCTCAGGCAGGAGGGTTGGACTAGATGATCTTTTGAGGTCCCTTCCAACTCCTAAAATTCTGTGATTCTGTGATATGAAGGTACTATGTAACACTATGGAATTGGAGGCAGTCAGTTAATAAAAAAACTTCTTTCTGGAAATTATTCAATTTCTGTAAAAAATAATTTTAAAAGATCAAGGAAACAGCTATTAATAAGCTAAGGGTAATGAACATAATCCTTGATTCCAACAGGAATAATTTTTAAAAATTAAAAGTCACCAACTTTCTATGTTAGTTCCTAAACTGCACTGAGGAAGCTGTTGTGATTGGCATAAACTTTCAGAGGCAAGATATTACACACATTGTAGTGTTCAAAAAGAAAGCCCCTGATTATTCATAAAATATCAGAATTGTTATAAAGGCTGTAAGTTTCGAGTTGTAATTGTGCTTCCCATGAGAGCCTATTCGCTTGAATAAATTAAAGGATGGTTATTCATTATAGAGTAAAATTTATTTTCAGTAAGTTTTTGTGTTCTGGGGGAATTGAATATAGTTAACCAGAAAGCAGAAGTATATAATCCTACCAGTCCTCCACACTAATTTTGTTGAAACTTGAAGCATTTCTTTATTTTATCTTTATTTACTGTAGTAAGTTTGTTGGGTGATGGTGACTAATAGCTGAACATCTGGATGCAGTGACCTTTAAAAGCCTTTAGTCATTACTGTGCCCAATTAAACTCAATATCAACAGAAGTGCTTGCATTTTGACTGGACTGGTATAAATCACTTCACAAATACATTGTGCAAACAGGGGGAAGTATTACCATCCTGGGCTCATTCCCCTCTAAATGACTTCAGCAGGATGGGTCAGGAGCTAAGGAATTGTTTTGGTTTTTGCTTCCAAAGTACAAACTTTGACAATTAAGAAAATTAATTAATGAAGTTAACTGCACTAAACAGCTCAAAAACTTAGTAGGGAACAAGAATGGAATTTCTGTCAAACATACAAAAATTATCTGGGCGTCTCATCTTATCCGGGGAGAAAAAAACTTTTAAAAAGCTTTTTAAAGGCCTAACTGAATAAACAACTGTCTCATAAAAAGGATATTAGAAGGAAACAAGGAACCTATCTGGAATGGGAAAAAGGCTGCTCATTAAGGGAAACTATATTTTAAAGGTCAAAAAGTGCAAGTGCAAAGTGGCAATTTTGAAAAGTAAAGAAGGGTGTGCCTTTAAAAAGGAAAATAAGTGAGCAAAAGGCTCTTCTAATAATGTCTAAACTTTGGAAGTCTGTCTCCTGGTTAGTGAAAGGTAGAGATAAAAGGCAATCTAATGTGGCACCAGACCCACATTTTAAAAAGTAGCTGTTGGAATGAGGGGACAGATAAAGCAAGCACCATGCCTACACTGCATTAAAGCCCCAACCAGAGTTGTTCAGGGTGCTGTGTGGACTGGGGGTCCAGGGGCTCCCTGGGGCATCAGTGCCCATCGCTCCCAGCAAGGTCAGGCCAAGCCAAGCTGGCAGCTGAGGCACCCCTGGCCCCAGGCTTTGCACACCTCCTTTGGGATGCCTACAGGACACAGCCAAGCTGATCTGTACCAGAATCTAGGCTGGTGAGGGGAACCAGGGGCAGGCCTGGTTTGGGATGGCAGGACAGGGCCATGGGAACAGGGACAGGTGAGCCCAAGCAAGGCATCTGGCAGTGGGCCCAGCTCAGCATGGCCCAGGGTCAGGCAGGGCAGGGCTGTGGCAGAGATGGAAACATGTCCTACAGCCTGGTTGGGGCAGGGACCGGTGGCCCAGGGGACAGGAATGGAGCCTAGGGCCCTGGGCCATGAGCAGGGCAGAGGGGCAGTCTGCTCCTGGGGGCAGTCTGGGACATGTGTGCACTCAGAGTCTGGCAGTTTCACCAGTGTTGAGCACTTAAGCAAGGCAATCTGATGCCTGTTTTTTTTCCGTGATCATTTAAAGTCAGTGGAAGAAAGCCTCTATATACAGCAATTCAAATTCTGTAAGATCTAAATTGGTGTCTGAAAATCCCAGTCTCTCCATTGATAAGTAGGAAGCCTTTGGGCAGTGCCTCCATTTGAGTGTTGTGAAGTTATAACCTGAATCTGGGAGGGCTGGTAAGCATCATTTCAGATCTTTAAGAAAAGTGACTCATAAAATGTAGCAAAAAAAAATAATAAAATATTGTCAAGTTGAATATTGCCTATTGTAGCTACAGGCTATGCGATGCACTATTTAAAATATGGAAAATCAAATCTTGGGTGGCTGAGGAGCAATTGTTTAACCTTTGTAATATGGAACACCTGGAGGAAAGAGTGATTGAAGATTTAAAAATAAACAGAAAATGACAGAATAAACAATGAGTTTATCAAAGTTAATCATGCTATGCAAACAGAAACCTTCTGATATCACTGTTTTCTAGACAATGCATATATCCAAATAGCATTTGATATTATGTCATATAGGAAACTATTAAATTTACTACAATTAATTACATTATGAGTTTACAAATGCAAGACAAAAATAAGTTGTGATGAAAGTAATTCTCAGGGACCAGACAGCGCAATTCTTTGGAGCTAATGTTGTTTACCATTTCTAATAAATTACTGTAGAATGAAAACTAAATGTGTACTCAGATATCTGAGTATCTCTCTGCTTTAAATTGAAGCTTGTCATAGGGGAATCTGTTGTGTGCCTGGATCTTGCTTTGAGGTAGCATTAGGAGAGCTCCAGATATCTAGCAGGTTAAATATAAACATTATCCTTTGTAAGAATAATGATTTAGAGGACTGAAGTGCTAGGAATAAAATGAAATTAAACAATACAGTGTTCTCAGACGTACATGTGGATATCAGAGAGTTATTCTATAGTTCATCACTCATAAATGTTGAAGCAGAGAAAGATCAGGTTCCTAAATTTAGGGTCTATGAACAATGCTTGAAAGAACTCAGTCCATTTGTTGATATAATGTATATCTATTAATAACAAGAAGGCAGAAAAGTATTTTAAAATAGGTAGCATATCAAGCACAAGGAATTGACTGTAAGCACCCTTGGGTAAAGTTTATAGTTAATAAAACTATTAGTAGTTTTATAGTTAATAAGATGAAGATTTTTTAATTTAGGTAACTATTTCATAGAATCATAGAAATTGTTATTTGGAAAGATCTTTAAGATCATCAATTCCAATCATTAACCTAGCATTGTCAAGTCCAGCACTAAACCACATCCTTAAGCACCTCATATATACTTCTCTTAAATACCACCAGGGTTGGTGACTCCACCACTTCCCCAGGCAGTCTGTTCCAGTTCTTGACAACTGTTATGGTGAAAGGGTTCTCTCACCATGTTATATGTTTCTGTATATATATAACGTATACAATATATTTGTGTATATATATATATATATATAATATGT
>VXBZ01012098.1:711019-726984 GCA_013399135.1 Heliornis fulica | reverse complement strand
AAAAAAAAAAAAAAGTCAAAAGGTACAAATGGTATACTGGGTGCACGGGGAACCATGTCGCCAGCAGGTTAAGGGACATGATCCGTCCTCTCTACTCAGCACTGGTGTGTTCACACCTGGAATACTTTGTCCAGTTCTGGGTTCCAGTGTGAGAGAGACATGGACATACTGGAGAGAGTCCAACAAAGGGCTACAAAGTTATGAAAGGACTGGAGAATCTCTCATATGGGGAAAGGCTGAGAGAGATGGATGTGTTTAGTCTGCAAAAGGGAAGTCTCAGTGAGATCTTACAAATCTGTCAATACAAAGAAGTCAGAGTCAGGCTTTTTTTTGGTGTCATGCTGAGGCAAGAGACACAAACTGAAGCAGTGGAGGTTCTGCCCGAACTTTAAGGAAACACTTTTTTACTCTCAGGTTCACTGAGCACCTGCACAGGTTATTCAGAGAGATTGTGGAGTCTCCATTATTGAGGATATTTAAAAGTAATCTGTACCTACTCCTGGACAACCTTGTCTAAGTGGCCCTACTTGAGCAGGTGGGTTGGATCATATGACATCCAGAAGTCTCTTTCAACTTCAACCATTTGGTGTGATTCTTTGATTCTATTCCGTGAAAAAGAAAATTTTCAATCTCATAATCTCTTTGGAATAATTAGTTTTTTAAAAAATAGTAACCAGAGGAACTAACTGAATATTTTTGAGGCAAAAATAAAATTTATAAAGAAGACTGAAATCCACTCTAAATAAAAATACAATTGCAAGCAGAGTATTCAAAATACATGAACTCACAATATTATATGGTGTGCATTGAAAATTAATGCTTTGGGGTTTCTTTTTCAACATGCTTGAGAATATGGGTTTCAAAACTCCATATAGCTAACATTATTTTTTATGTAAGAGCATTAATTGAGACTTAAAAATAAGTACCTCCTAGAATTTATATTGAATAGACTATAAGTAAGTCTAATTAAACCCTCCCCCCCCAAAAAAAAACCAAACCCAAAACCAAACAAACCACACAATAAAAACCAAAAAACCCACAACCACCTTAAATATTTTCAGGCCATATGGCTTTCATTCATAGTCAAGTGCTATTAAAAATAAATATTTCCCAATTTTACCTGATATATTTCCCTTCTGAAGAAAACAATTTGCACAGAAATCTCTGAGGTAGAGAAGAACAACACAGGGATTATTTTCCTAAAATAAGACAAATCTTGAAGCTCAAAATTAAGCTTTCTGAATTTTTTCAAGAACTTGATTTCTGCTCTGAATAGCCAAACTTAGGGACTTTGATGGAGGAGATAAATCATGTAGTACCACAAATTAAGTGACTAGATAGACCACATATATAGAATAATCCCTTAATCATTAGTGAGTGGTTCCAATCAAGAAGAGAAGACAGATTGAAATAAAAATGTAATTAAGAAAGTAGTAATAAGAAAAGACATGACACAATATCCTCTCATGACAAACTTAGAAGCACTTAAGGAGAGTTAGATTTCTTTTAAGCTTCCATAAAATGTTATTCTATGTAAGGTTAAAAGTTAGTCTTCAGATTTAAATCTCTTTGAAGAGTGAAAAAAAAGGAATATGTTCAAGCACTTAGTTAAATTAGACCTGTAAGCAAAACTGCATAAACATCTAACAACTTTAAACATTATTGAAAAACATGTACATTAAAATATAATTGTTTTTATCCTCTTACCTTTTTTTCTTATTAAAATACCAGAAAGAAAATGAATTAAAATGAATTTCCAGTACCTAAAGGGCACCTGTAAGAAAGCTTGAGAGGGATTGTTTACAAAGCTATGGTGTAGTAGGACAAGAGGTGATGGGTTTAAACCAAAAGAGGGCAGATTTAGACTAGACATTAGGAAGAAATCCTTCCCTGTGAGGGTGGTTTGGCCCTGGCACTGGCTGCTCAGAGAAGCTGTGGCTGCCCCTGGATCCCTGGCAGTGTTCAGGGCCAGGTTGGATGGGGCTTGGGCAACCTGGGCTAGTGGAGGATGTCCCTGCCCATGGCAGGGGGGGTGGAACTAGATGAGCTTTGAGGTCCATTCCAAAACAACCCATTCTGTGTTTCTATGATATCATGATTCTATGACTGATTCTGACTTAACTATGTAAGTCTCCACATAGCAACCATTTTCTCAGACTTTCCCTTGCTCTACTAAAACTGGTAAGCCTTCCTCACTTCAGATGCTCCCAGAACACCTGTGAAAACAAGACCTGCAGTCTCTATGTGATCTTATGGTGGTTAGAAAAACTACATATCAAACTAATTCTACCACAAGGCAAAATATGAGAAAGATATACAAATCAATCCAGCTGTTTTTTTTCAAATGTTGTTTCATATGCTGCAATGAAGTGACCATACTTATGCCCTCCAGAATAGAAAGGAATGGGACAGAATGGAATGGAGTGTTTAAGTTGTAAGGGACCTATGGTAACCAACTGGTCCAACTTCCTGACCACTTCAGAACTGATCAAAAGTCAACTGAGCAGCTGTTTCTGTGGGATCTATGTATGTCTCTATATGTTACGTAGGCAAGGATTATAGCATGAACTGTGTCATTGAGGATACTCAAGAGCAGAGTCTGGAGATAAGACATATGCAGTCCACTTTTTTGAAGTCATGGTTTCAGATGCCAGTCCACTTTTTTGAAGTCATGGTTTCAGATGCTGATGGAAGGTGTCTCAGTCTTCATGAAGCCCCATGAATTTACATGCTGTTGGACATGCCTGGGAATGAGGAAGCTTAGTGGATTGGATGGTAAGAAATAGGACATCCTTTCCACTGGAAAGGAAGCACTCTTTAAGAAACTTCTAAACATTGATGTGGACTCAAAAAGCAATTTAGGGTTTCAAATGAAGGGAAAAGTTGAAGGTAGTGAAACAGCAAGGACCTCACCTTACATATACATTCTAAATTCTTAAAGGAGGAATTTTTAATAGTCCTTGCAACTGTTCATAATAAAATCAATTTGCAGATTTTACCCTAGATACATTTAGGCAGAAAAAAGTTATCACTGATTAGCAGTGAAAACATCATAAACTGAATGGCCCTCTGTGCAAGCCCTGGATTATCACACACTCCTGAAAATGTAATTTACTATGACTATGAGGAATTGTGTTCCCATTTACTGCATGTTTCAGTAACAGCACCCTCTCAGATCCTGTATTTTTATATATATATGTGTTATCTCCTGTCTTGTATGTTACTCTCAGAGAAAGAAACAAAACATAGTAAAAGACTGCATTATCAGTGGTGACAACAGCAAATAAAAACTGCAAGGGGCTACGATGTTTCTACCTTTGACTGCTAGATCCTCTATTTGGATTTAACAAATCAGCTTCTCAGAAATTTGCTCATCTCAACAGCAGCTGTTTGCCATATGGATCAAAACTGCATTTGGCAAATAGAATCATTTCCTCATGCCCATCTGATTTTCATGTAGTCATATCTCTGAATGTTTAAGGGAGGAGTTTGCTGGTCTACTGAGGGTGGTTCATCTGAGAAGTGTTTATTTTGAATCACAGTTTTCTTTTTTTTTTTCTCAGAAGGTTCTCCCACAGAAAACTTAAAGTAAAAAAGCATCAACCCAAAACTTAATAAAATGATCTAAAGAAAGCAAAAGACACGGGAAAAGTGAAGGAGAAATATTTTTTAATTTTGACCAAACTAAGCCAAATAAAATATTATAGGTGAAATTATGGCTCCAAAAAAGGATGAAACACTGTATTTCTTGGATCTTCCAAATACCAACAAAATCAGTAGTTTAGTTAAAGAATAAAAGAAGATGCTGACTGACAGTTATAATATTATTAAGAAGCTTTAATAATAGTAATACTTTAAAATGTTGACAGGAAGTTCCAAATTTACCTAATTATGATTTAAATCTATTAAACAGGATTATGCAAATACATTAAAAAATACTCTTTCTCTGTATGGGTTATAATCCTATGAGCATGTAATTTTTTTTATAGTTACAGACTTCTAGCACTGCTCATGCAAAGCTGTCACAGCAGATTTCATGGATTTAATGAATGAACAGAGCCTCATAACACCTTCTGGATATTATGGATAAGAATCATTGCAACCAGTAGCTAAAGCAAGTAAGATTAAGAAATTTATTCATAGACATAATGCATATCCAGATTTATATATAATGTTCACATGTTCCCATATGGATTCCAACACTAACAACACAAATCATAGAATATCCGAGAGATAGTAAATATATAAGAAATTGTTAATGTATAATTGTGGGTTCATTTATAACTTTGATGTCCTGCCTTCATGACCAGAACACTGGTTTCATTGACCTCTTGTGCTCTTGGCTCATGACTTATTTAATCAGAGCCATAGCTGCACAGGAAATTACTTTTTATTATCATAAGAGTTGCCTAAATTTTTTTTCTTTTCTAGGTTTTTCCTGTCTTTGATGAAATATCAAAATCTGATATTTTAGGGAAGTAATATTAAAAATATATTGAATTACAGCAGTTGAAATGGCTCATATTATTTTATTTCTATCTTATAGTACTTTCTGTTACACATTAATTCTGTTTTTAATTTGAAATATCTGAAACATCTTCAAACTGGAAAGTGTCGTTTAAATTCTGATATGTCAGAAAGTTCAGATTGTTTTGCGGTTTCAGGGTTCCTTAAAAATAAAGAGACTTGTAGAATATACTGTTTCTTCAGTTTTGGCTTTGATTTCAATCTGTTTTTAAAATACCTGACCTGAAAATTTCTAGTGAGTTTTAATTTATTTTCAGGATTCTGTAAGTAGTTTGATGCAATTTATATGTATACTGTGTATATCAGCAATAGATTTAATTTCTGTGTTGATTGTGTTCTGGACGTTTAATGTATTTAAAATAACATTCTTAATTAATTATGTCAAATCTACTAGATTTTATCATTCTTTTTGGAGCTGTATGCAACTCTGTTGTCATCAACTATAGTAAAAGGCAATGATTGTAGGGTTGGGTTTTTTTAAGCTAGGAAGCTGTTCCCCTAAAAAGAATCTATAACCCAGAGTTGGATGTCTGAACTACTTAGACATATTTTAGAAGTTACATCATACTCTAAATTGTAAATATTCCCTCAGCTACTTTTGATCATGTTGGCACATTTGTGTAACAGAGTAGGACAGTTCCAAAGTAGTGTCTTTGGCACCTGAATAAATGTAAGCATGCTAGTTAGCATGGTCCTGTGTGTTAACCTAATATCTGAAAGTATGACTAGCTCAAAACTGACATGGGAATGCTGTGCCACTCCTATTTCTGGTTCTATGAATAGGTGAAATCTTGGAGTTTACATATATATTTACATATGTGCCAAGTGCATCATGTGCTGCATCGCAACCAGCATGACTAGCAGGTCAAGGGAATGATTCTGTCCCTCTGCTTTGGTGAGACTGCACCTGCAGTACTGCATCCAGCTCTGGGGTCCCTAGGACAAGAAACATATTGAGCTGTTTGAGCCAGTCCAGAGGAAGCAACATGTCATGTTAATTGTGCTCCAAAATGCCTATTTATTTCTAACAATACAACAATGAAATCTAGGTGATTACCATAGACAGAATTGCCAAAACAATAGATATCTAGCATTAGATTAAATGAATACTGTCAAAAGTTAATAGTTAGGTAGAAGGGTGAGACCAATGTAAACATTTCCATATAGTCATTATAGGTTTTATTAAGTTTGTGTGTGTCAGTATGCACATACCATGTTACATTGCAAAATGGCATGTGTGCTTTTCAGAGTTTGTTGTGCAATAGTTGACAGAAGCACAGGGACAAGCTGGTGTATTGTCAGGAGAAGCAAGAGAAACTAGGCTTCCTTTGGTAAAACTGGAGGACTGCAAGGCAGAAATATGTAGGAAATGTGGGGTATAACAGCAGAAATACAGTGTGAGTCAAGCAAATATATATGGTTACCTTTCTGTTTATCATAGGTGACAATGATACACCTCCCTTCTTGTAATACTTTTACAAACTCCCTGCTCTCTAGAATACATCTGAAAGTTTTCTTAAGTTCCTTATTTTCCACTTTTGCTCTCTGGTGTGTACATAAAAATGCCTTTAAAAATGGATTTGTGGGTAGGCAACCTTCCATTTCAAACACAGATGGTACATCTGCATTTATTATTTAGACACGCTAAGTGGAAAAATGTTTTATAATGTATTGTAACTATATTTTGTTCTCTCTGACTTATTAAATTTGGATATGATACAGTGACTCTTTTATTTAAAATAGAACATTACCTAGTAAACAAAAACAAACAAACAAGGATTTAAATTTTGTTACCTTTTCAAAGGTGTCATACAGAACAACTAGTTTTTATTTTTGACAATGTAGAATGAAGTTCAGGGCAAACTGAAACTTCACTTGTGTTATACATTTTCTAAAACATATTGGAATGACTCTGAGAATTTGGCTGCCAATTAGTCTACAACAGTTTCTGCTTTTTGACCCTCGAAGTACTGTGAGGTTTATACAATATCACAGGCTGGGGGAGCAAATTCTTAATGTTTCTGTCTGTAATGTCTGGTCCCAGCTGTAACACCTTCAGGTATGATCGTTGTGATCAGTGTAAAAGCTGGTTTCTGATGTTAACCTCCATGATTTAACTTACCTGTAACAGGAGGGCCTTGGAAATAAAGATTTAATAGTCTGCTTTTTACTGTGCCGGTACTTTTTCCGTACTGGATGGATACACTCATGTAAGTGATAGAAGATATCAAGCTGCTATTCAGTCCTTTAACTCTTTAAGAAGTGTCTGAAAATCTGTTACGCATTGAAGAAGTATGTTTCTATGGTTGGGCTGTAACTTCATATTTCAGCAGTCACTCTGCTGCCTGCAAAGTCAGGAAACAAGACAACATAATGGTGGTTAGCATATCTCAATATGTCACTTAAAATGCCTGCTAGCTAGGGTTATAGTTGCTAAATTTTGGCACCAGATTCATAATATACAAATTTTTCTTCTAGGGTTTGTTTTGAAGGCCAAACATTAAATACTAAATCTTAGCCCCTATAACTTTTTTTAATCAACAGTAGGCTGGGAGATTTCTGTAATTGTGTGGAGTTTAAAAAAAAAAAAAGTTAGGAGAGAGAGGAAGACAGAAAAAGAGAAATAAAAAGGGAGGGGAAAGAGGAAAAGCATAGAGAAGATTAATGAGAGATGCTGATAGAGTGTGAGAGAAAAGGAAAAAAAAAGAAGAGGAGGAGGAATGGAGAAAAAAGAAAAAAAAAAGAATGGGAAAAAGAAAGGGAAAGTGAAAGTGCAAGAAAAAGAAAATGTCAGAAAAGAAAACAAACCAAAAGGGAAGATTAAATTCTATATAAGCTGTCAGCTACTGGCAATGAGGCATATAAGTGGTTTACCAGAGTAATTAGTGCTCAAAGATTGTTTAAAACATGATGTACAGCATTCAAAATTTTGGTTAATTATGCCTCCTCTAAAAAATTGGAAGATTATTTCCAGATAGAGTCAACTTTTTACACTATCCTTGAAATGGAATGTATCAGTCATCCTTGTCATAAATACAGATTAATTGTACATAGTGAACTAAATATTTTAATCTTGAGAAACAAATACTAGATTATATTTCTTTTTTTCCTGGACAGGCTGTTAGAAAAGTACTGTAAATGTTGTTCAACTCAAGCTGAGTGACATAGCCCTCTATTTCCTCTGAGTGCTCAATGCACATTCTCAGTGGTTTATTTGAAGTGCTTCCATAACTGAAGGACATGTGCATAAAATAATCTCAGACAAAAATAAAGACAGTTTGTTGCCTTTCTCTTTAATATGTGAATTGAAACCACATTGTTTTATCTACTGGGAATAAATGAAGAAATACATTGGAATGGTAAAAAATATCTAATCAGATAAGTGGCATGTAAATCTACATATTTTCAGAAATGATTGCTATTAAAAAATAAAACCAATTGTTTATTATATTGTTTACATGAAAATCAAGCAAAGGACAGAGAGGCTTTGGGGTTTTGCTTTGTTCTTTTGTTGTTTGTGGGTTTTTTTTTTTCTTCTTAAGGAAAAGTAATAAAATTGTAACACTGAACGTTTCTGACTCCATAGTATATAAAAAAGGTACTCTTTTTCAGTCTTTTATATGTGATGAATTTTGTACCAGAAGTAAAAAGCAGCTCACAAAATTGTATATTTGAAAATTCCTTGTCCAGCTGATTTATCTTCTTTGTTGGCTGTTTTCATAGGAATCTTAGTAAGCTGCATAAAGAGAGAAAAGCATCATAAATCACTGTGAAGATTATTAATTTCATAGCACCAAAAATTGGATGACCATCAGATGTTGGCAGGTTGGAAAACATTCTGAGGAAATTTCACTGCAAACTTGTTCTGTTTTTATACTATTCCCTAGACAACCTTCATTGATTACTGTCAGATAAAATTTCTTGTCTTGAAGGACTTGTCCTTCTACCCAATCTATATATTCTTAAATTAAAAACCAGTGTTACTGATTTTTGAAGTATACAATGAATAGTAGCCTGTATATCACCATTAAAAGAAAGACGTCAAGAAAACATTCAGTAATAATATAAAGTCAGATTCAATTTAGGATAGACCACAACTGCAATTCAGCAGAAAAAACCCAAGCAAACAAAACCAAACTTTCCATAAAGTTTTTTTCTATGCCACTATTTTAAATGTATTTGTTGCTTTATATCCACTCATATCAATCTGATTTTATCAATAAGATTATTTTATTTAATATTTAGCAGTATTTTTCAAATTAAAAACCTCCAAAACCTATTGTTTAATTGATAATTTGAATTTTGGACATAAAGAATGGGGTCAAAACTGTGATAAAGTTGAGCAAAGATGATGTAAATGAGCAAGCAGACAGCTTTAGAATCATAAATTGTGAATCCAGACAATTAAATTCTGCTTCAATCTTATTTTTTCTGCAGAAGTTAATAAGAATATTCACAGCAGAAGAATAAGTTAAGGCAAGAATATGCTGTGTCCCCTTTTATTATTTGATGAAGCCTAATCATGCGTGCTGAGATTTCACCTATAAGAAAAAAACTTAGCAACAATTAATCTCTATGAAAAGTGGGGTTTTGGTACCTCATAAAAATAGACATCACAGTGTTGAGGTATGGAACACTAAAAACATCATAGAGAAAAAGTGTGTATATGTTATTGGTATGGCAAATGTAGAGCAATCACACTGTTATCACTGTCACCAGCATTGCAATACCTGTTGTGAGATCTGAGGGACAAAACTGTAGTGAAAAACTGTCTCTTTAGGATATAAAGAAATTGAAAGTGCAAAGAAATGTAATAATTTGCCCTAGTCTTCCTTTGAGAGATCCTGTCCTGCAGCCACATCTCTCTTTTCCCTACTTGACTATTTTCCAGTAGCTGCTTTACAAAGCTCACATCCCAAACAAGGACACTTTGATTCAAATAAAGTACCTAAAGCTCTTCTTGAAAAGAATTCAAGCTGAGATTCCTCCTCAGATAACATCTTTTTTGACGTCTTGGCAAGCTTTCTGTTTCTAGGGTTACAAACCTTAAACCAGGAAAGATCAGTGTTTTATGGCTGTGAATTGTAAGTTCTTTTTTGTTGTTTGTGTTTTCTCAGAACTGCTATTAATATGTCCTCATGTCTGAGAGATTGCTGTGAGACTGATGAATCCCCGTTTAGGTTTCTTCCTAAAATCTTTAACAGCACCCTAGGTAGAAATTCCCCTCTTTGATATGAAATCCTAGAGAATTTACTCCTGACAAGCAAGTTCTGGAAGTCTTCACTCTCTGGAATTCAAAAGGCTAATGCTTCTGTCTCTGGACTTTCGAGTTGCTGAAGTTATTCCATAATGAATAATTCACAGTCAAAATCCAGATTAACTTTATTATTTGTTACTGTAAACATGTTGAAAATACATTTAAAAATGTCTACCATGAGAGATATTAATAGTAGTTTTATAGCAATACCTCATTTTTTTAAAATCTTTGTATGTTAACTTTTTGTAGCTGGTCTTCCAGGATCACTTTTTGTAGGGTATTCTCATCATATCTTTCAATGATGTTTCTTATCACATTGGAAGTTAAGGACCCTTTGCTGCCTGCCAGCATTTTACCTACCCTAGAGTAAAATGGAGATCAGACATCCTCTTTTAAACTTTTCCCAACTTAAAAGCATACATTTTATACACAAAATATTTTATAATGTAAAAGTAAAAATTATGTCATGATTTGAAACTCTTAAAAAATGAATTTTATTTTAAAATAAGAGCAGTTAGTTGAAATAAAAACTGCCCTTGGAAATACCACAGTGGTTATGCAGTTTGTGATTTAACACATAAGAGATTTTAGAAAACCTATCCTCAGATTTAAGGTTAAGCCAGTTAAATGAAAGAATATTCAGCCAGGTATGTTCTGTGGCTTTACTTAGGTACACTTTTGGTTCTCACTGGCTTAAAAAAAGCAGAGGGCAGGGTTAATTACCTAACTATATAAAAGTTTCATTTTGCCTGTGTCGCCAAAGTCACATACTAATATAGTTTAACTTTAACAGGCACTAAAATAATAAAAATATTTGAGAAAGAAGGAGTTTTTAGAATCAATGTATTTACAGTATGTATGAAGTTGAAGATATCTCTGATCATGACTGAGCTTTGTAAGTTACAGAGTATGTGAAGGAATGAAGACTCTCTGAATCAAAAAAGAACAACAGCTGGAAAAATTGAGATCTAAAGACTGGGTGATAACAACAGATGAATTTGGACAATCCTTTGATTTTCAGACTACTTTGTCCTAGATAATGTATTTCTGAATAAGCATGAAAAACCACCTCTTTATTAGCTAAAAAAAATTTGGAGAAGAATAAATGTACACATATTCTAATGGTTACATAGCAGAGAGAGTAGCTCTTCAAAGAAGGAACTCAGCAACTATGGCATGTAAATTAAGGTCTTCTGGGGCTGTTGCTTCATATCAAATGTATTCAGCTTCTGTTTGTTTTTCCAAGGGCCAGTACCACAACTTGGTTTTAGGAGATTAAGGTCAAAGAGAGGTTCATTTTTTCTTACATGCTTGCACAAAAAAAAAAAAAAAGAAATCTATTGCAAAGGTTTTGCAGATCAAATTAGGCTCTGAGCAACACAGGCATACATTAGAATCAATTTAACAGTAGCATTTATCCTTTCTAGACTTTCTTGGTGCTGTGGAGATGAGTGTAAGTTAGAACAAAAAAGAGTTTTAAACAGAAAGTTTAATGTCCTCAGTGAAAATGCCTAAGCTCTGAGTATGTACAAGGAACAATTCTGAGTGGAGTGAGGGAATTTTTTCTGTTCCTAAGAGCATATAGAGAGAGTGTAGCACATTCCCAAAAACTTCAAACGGATGTTACTTGGAATTTTTATGAAAATAACTATTTTTGCATGCATGTTTGCAAAATTTATCTCCTTGCAGATAAAGTATTTAGATGTGGAAATATCTAAATTTTGATCAGATAAAATTTGATCAGGTATTCCCTACAGCAATATGCTGTATTCCTACATTTTTGTTATTTTTTCTCCAAATTTTGGAAATAGTAATCTCCAAATTGATCTTGAAGAACTTCATCAGCTGCCATTGGGCAACATGCCATATATGGCTTAAATGGCATTTTTTTAAGTTCAAACTAGAACTTAAAAATTGTTTTGTTATTCCTCTTAACTATTTTTAGTTAACATGTAAAATATACCTAAAAAGCAGTTACAGCATGTGTCACACAGGAAAACAATAAAGGATTTCTGTTATTTACAGGGTGAGTGCTGGATTACCTGAGTAGGGTTTAGGACACAGACCTGTGCACCTGGGAGTCTGGGTATGGGGGAAATTGTCATTTGTATATGTTTCAGTATTATGAGTATATGTGAATTATAATGAGAGGAACCAAACCTAACAAGGTTACCTGGGAGCTCATATTCTCTTTTAACCTCAGCAACTTCAAACCAGTACTTTTAATTCCCCAGGAGCACACATCTGTATGTAAAATTATTAGCATATTGTGTTTGACCAGCACATTTGTGCCATGAAAATGCTCAGATAAGGTGTGAAGCTGCTTACACACATCTGTTTTGAGGTAGAAGAAAGTGCAACTGTATAGTTTCAAGCCAGATCATACCACGCCTTGTGCCTACAAAGTCAGATAATAACCCCTAACTAATTTTTATTTATTAGCTCTGACATGAGCTGAAGGAATAAGCAGCTTTTTTAAGATGAGTGGTTTAGGTTATTAAATACATGTGGAATTTGGCTTGTGAATGCCACATTCGCAGAGGCAACTACTTCAGGACTGTAGGTTACTGCCTACATTGCAGAGGGAGGTGTAGCTCTTGTCTTCATCCTTGGGTTTCCTTGCTAGCTAACCAACAAGAAGAGAGGGGCATCTGAAGTGCCATACCGTCCCACTTCACTGGGCTCTAAACCCTTGACTGGTGTGGTGAATCTGCCCTATGGAACTAGCAGTTTGGATTTGCAGCATTTAGTATGATGACATGCAAAATCCTTTTGGCTGAATCTAAACTGGTGGACTCAGGGGAGATTCTGAGCTTCTGCTTTCAACTAACCATTAATCCATGTGCGTGGATCTTATTAGCCCCTTCCCTCTCTTCCATTTATTTTTCCCACACCATTTCCCTTCTTTCTTTCTGCATGAAGAAAGTTTGGGGAGTGGGCTGGAAGGTGCTATATCTCCAGCTGAGGCTCTCAGCAAGGTGCCTCAACACATGGCATATGCTGTAGCTCTGCTTAAACTCCACCTTTCCAAGTGGTGTCGAATCTCCCAGTCCATATCTCAACCTTTTGCCTTCCTAGTCTCAAGCTCAGTTTCTAAAAAAAGACAGCAGAAGTCAATTCGGGTTTATGTGTGGAGCAAAATTGTTTGGTTTGAACTTCTTAGGCAGCCTGATACTTTTTTATCAACCAACTCCATATAGAACAATAAATGCACTTGCTTATTTTATTGGGTTTTCTATCCAATAGGATGGTAATAGTGATATGTATACATCAAGAAGTAAAAAAGGTATATTTTCAACACAAGAGTTGATTCACATGACAGATGCTGATTCATTTAGAAGAACTTTCCTGTAAAGCTAGTTGTGATTTGGTATTACTCTGTGCGTGAAGATTCCTGCCAAAACTCTGAATATTTAGCATTTCTGAATAGCAAGTTACATCTGAAAAACAAATCCAATTGTGGTTATGGTCAGAAAAGCAAATATAAAAATAGCAGTTTCTATGTATTTGGTCATGTCTGCTTACTTTTCCAACCAAAATAAAGTATTTCAAACTTTTTTTTTTTTACTCATGTAGGCAATCTAGAGCCAATACATCTTTGGTTAAGTGTGCAGTAACAGTTTTATTTGTAGATCTCTTCTACAGAAATGTTATGCTACAGTCCTAAGACAGAGCTACACTGATTTGAAAGTTAGTCTGTCGGGTTTAAAAAAAAAAAAAGAGAGAAAAAAGGGAAAATAAAAAATCCCTACTTCACTAAGTTCAAAAACTGAGACAAAAAAAAAAAAAAAGGATTGAATTTAATTTCAAGGTAAAATTTGGTTGAACTAAAATAAAATATTATGTTTCAATTGTGAAATACATGAGTCAGGAGATACAGAGAAAGGATCATGCTACCTTTTGCAGTATATGTTGCAGGACCATTGAAAATTTTCATTTCTCAGATCCACATGCAAACTTTTGTCTTGATTGCCTATAAATAGAGCATCTGAATATAGTGTCTGAACATAGCATCTATAGGACCTTTCCTTTTGTAATTTATCTCCTGCCCCTGGCTCCCCACTCCTTGTGCCCTAGTTTTCTCTGAGGGAAAATACATAGGGATCGTGTAAAAGTAGAGGTGTCCCTCAGCAGGTCCTCAAAATTGGACCATGGGGTTGCACCTGCATAATATATACAGCCACAGAAGTTTATTTCTGCCCATGGCTTGAGGTCTAAAGCAGAACTGGAGGTACATCATGAATAATACACAGGACTATGTATTAATAATGGGAAACGGTATAGCAAAATAGTTTCTCCATTAGGGAGCACCTTAGTCCTCTAGAGATGCAACAGTAATCTTAAAAAGAGAAATCTGACTACAGGCCAAACACTTCCCTCAGGGAAGTCAGTGGCAAAAATATCCACTTGACTTTAATGGTGCATGATTTTGTGCTCTATACAAAAAAAAAGGTCAATCATCACGTGAATGGACGACGAGTCAAAGACATCTGTTTAACACAATGTGGCTATTTTGGGGTCAGCATGGTGCTATTATTATTTTTGATGTTTATTGTTTTTATTTATGCCTATCTATAAGCACAAGGAAAAAAAAACAAAAAAACTGAGATATCCATGTTCTAATCATTGCTGTGGACAAGAATTTCACACAAGGCCAGTGGCATACATTTTCTGTGTTCTCAGGTTGTTCATGTCCTAGGAATGTTTACAAATTAACTTTTATTCTTGGGAGAAAAACAAGGACAGAAAAAAAGAAAAAAAGCCTAGAAATAATTTTCATTTCACAGATTTCAGAAACTATATTTTTTTTCTCACATAAATGTGTTTTTCCTGTAATGCCAAATGTTCAAAATATTTTCTTCACAGACTCTCAACTCCTTTCTGTCCCCTTTCTTTCAATTACCAAGGCATTAATTTCCAAATGGAAATTTTATGTTTGGCCACTGGGCATTAATTGAGTGTGGGGAGGGGAGAAGTGTTTTGAGAATATAGGAAAAAACCAATAAATAAAAGTTATAAACATTTGTGGCTTGGGAAACAACCAGTTCTTAAGAAAAGCTGTTTCATTCCAAGGTGCTTATCAACAGTAAGTGTAGTAAGCCTGGGCTGGAGAAGGAGACCCGTTCTCTGACTCACATGGCATGGGGCCACATGTGGGTCTCTGGTTTCTTTGTGGAAAATGGAGGGAAGTGGTTTCCTGTGTTGTCACACACTCATGCTCTAGATGGTAGGTGGGTGCATGGGAGAAAGGAACAGTTTAAGTTAAGGCAAAACTTTTCCTGAAGTGTTTATTTTTGTACACTTACGTGTCACGAAAGTCGGTCTCACGACTAAACAAAAAACAGTGCCATTGCTTCTGTGAGGTCAAAATAAATGAAGTTCAATAGAAGAATTACACTTTGCCTACAACAGAAGGAAGGTCATGCCTTGCTTTGGACAGAGGGTCTATGGAGTAACGCCAGCCAGCTGATACTTGACCTTTAGATTCCCCAGAATTACCACAATTTTGGGGAAGTGACATTTGTCAAATGGCCAAAGAGGGTGATGGGAAGCTGAGGCTGGTGGTCTGGTCAGGGGACAGGTGTCTCCCCACTGGGAGACTGGCCTGGTTATGGGGTGGAGGAGTCATGCTGGAATGGCTATGATGAAGATGCTGCCTTGGGATAGTGTCGAGGTGCAGGTGGAGAAGGAGGGAGGCTGCAAAGGGAGATGCCTCCAGGGAGAGAGAAGTTTGTACTGGCTGCCAGTGAGGGGGTTGTGGGGCCAGGAAGGGTTGCAAGGAGACTTCGGGAGGCTGCCTAGCACCAGTAACCAGCCCCGGGGCAAGAACTGGAGGGGCGTGGACCCAGCTTCTCCTCCTGAGCTTTAAGGGNGGGGCGGAGGGGAGGCTGATCCTGGGGAGGGGAGGAGGAGAGGAGGCAGAGAGGGGATGTTAAACAGTTTCTTACCATAAGAGGGAGTTGGGACCCAGATCTTTCCAGTTAATCACACAACAAACTTAGATCATCGCAATAAAAAGCAGCTCGGTTCACTCTGCCTCCTCTAGTGACCGACTGTGCACAGGGTCCTTCCGAGGAGCCATCTCCTCTCCTCCTCCCCGCCAGCCGCCGGGGGGGTCGCCAGCACCATGTGGGCCACCCAACTCCTGACAGCCTTGCTGCTCCATCAGCTGCTGCTGCTT
>VXBZ01012098.1:692649-710283 GCA_013399135.1 Heliornis fulica | reverse complement strand
CTCCTGACAGCCTTGCTGCTCCATCAGCTGCTGCTGCTTCCCATCACCATCCCTGTGGCAGGTTAGTTTTTCTATCACTTCGCTAGTGAAACACCTCCACCCCCTCTACCTCACAGCTGCATCATTTTCCCTCTCCCTCTCTCCGCCGCGGCAAGAGTGGGTGCTTGGGGAGGTGCACCGGGCGCCCCCCCACCACACACACCCCCACCCTCCGCAGGTGGGGCATACCTCGCCACCCCCAGCGCCCCGCAGCTCCTACCTGCTCGCCGGGAGCAGGCACCTCACACCGCAGCGGCAGCCGGGCGGGAACTGAGGTGAGCCGGTGCCCGCCCAGAGCTACCCGTGCCCGCGGAGGGGTGCGGAGCGGTGCGTGCGTGCGGGGTGCAGCGGGACAAGCCGCGCTCGGCCTGAGGCAGGGTGTCCGCGGACACCGCTTTGCGGGGGGACACGGCACGTTTGGGGGTTGGCGGACAGGTCACTGCTCCCCGCCTGTGCTCGGATGAGGGGGAACCGGGGCTCGCTCAGGACGGGGGCCCTGGAATCACGGAGAGAGGGAGAAGGCAATCCTGTCGCTGGCCATAGGTGCTCCCCGCCGTTATCAGGACATGAACGTGTATCCTTAATTTCCAAGCGGTGGAATAGATGTTAAGTGACAGCCGTTGAGAAGGAATACCCAAAGCACAGGACAGTACGTTGCTGAAGGGGACTGTCCTTGCTGGAGTTGAGCAGCATGAACGTGCTATTTCCAGACAGAAATACTTGTAATTTCATTAGACATTCCCGATGAAATCCAGGAGGTTGGGTGGGGGGAAGGAACAAACAATAAGTAATCAAGTGCTGGAAGCTTTTTAGCTGAATTTCTTTCCTGAAGTGTCCCCCTTGGACAGCGTTTCTGAAGAGCTAACTTTGTTTCTATTGGCCCTCCACGGAGATGTTTAAGGGGGTGGGGTGGGGAAAGTTTGCAAAGGTTTCTACAAACCTTTCCTTCCTTCCTTCCTCCAACATTGTTAGGAACAGACCTTTGCACAGACAGAAACAAAAGACAGACACATATTCAGGGAAAGGATCTTCCAGGAGTAGGGAGAGCAAGGGCAGTCATACTCAGCATCTGGGTCCTGGGATGAGGTCTGAGGGTGTCAGGACACGTGTGTGGCAAGTGGTGGTGATGGCTTCTAAGATATAACTGCATTTTTTGGTTAAAAAAATAGATTTGTTGAAATAGGATTTCAAAGTGGAATATTTTGTGATCTGAGTGGCAAGTCAGAAGAAGACTAGCAGCATCATGGGCAGTAAAACCTGTCATTTTTCCCCCTAGAGTAAGAGTGTGGTTCTGTGGGATGCTGAATATCTCACCAGAGCTTCTGTGCTCAGTCTGCTCAGTGATAATTTTGTTTTCATGCACATTCTTAGCAGGTGACAGAGATTCAGGCATCGTGTAAGCTACAACACTTTTCTGAACTTTTCTATGTACATTGCAATTTTCATCTTATGGATGAGCAACCTCTCTGAAAAGTGATGACTGAGCTATTTAGGAATTTTCTGAGGAAATGTTTTGTTTTTTTAACTTGAAAATGCTGATCCATCAAAACTTTTTTTAAAAAAAAATATTTATTTTAAACAGAAATATTCTTTGGCTTGGTTCCCCCAAATCAAATGAAAGAGAAATTTCTCTTTGCAGCAGGAGACATTCACAAAACACCTTGTGGTAGCTGCTGTTGAGAAATCCTCACCTGTGACAGAAACTTTTCAGTTGATGGGCTAGTTCGAAAAACAAGTGGAATGACCAACCCCCCTACTTTGTTCCATGGGCCAGAGATACAGAAATGGGTTTATAGCCAAGTTCATAAGAAGCTAAGTCATGCCACTCTTGATAGTCAGGATTTTCTTGAATGAAAGTCCTTTTTCTTCCTGACTGTATATATACCAAGCTCAATGACTATTTACCTAATACTCAAATGGGAGAGTTTCAGGGATATAGCCTTGGTACTACCAGTATCAGTGGCTGGGGATTCAGGTTGTGTCCTAAACCAGTGGGCTTTCCAGTTTAAGAGTGGATGGCTCACCTTGATGTGGAGGAAAATTAGATTTCCAAAACTTTAGAATTTTTCACAGAGTAGAACTTGTTTTCTGGCCAACTCTCATAGTGACAGTTTCTTGGCAACCCTCCCTCTTCTAACTTTCCTCCCCCACCTGCCTTAATATTAATCAAACCTGTTGTTTGCCTTATGGGTAAGAAAGAAGATTTACCACACATGCCATTGTGCTTACCTTACTTTTTAAAAATACCTGATCTTCAACAATATTGTCTGAATTTTTACAATGTAGGCAAGGGGAAATTGTGCCATTCCTTTCCGAAAAAGTATTGATTGCTTTCTAAACATATGTGGTATGTTTGTACAAGAAGTTGAATTCTTTTCACTGGGATGTTTTTAAGAAAGAGTAATATTTGCCTACATATTTATTATTTTTATATATGAAAACCAAGCAAAGTGATGAAAACAATTTAAAAATAGTGAAAAAGGTCTTTTGATAGTGCATGCCCATACTTCTTCTATTACAGTTGTCAAAGCTGATTTTAAATGTACCTAATGATGAATGTTATTTCTTATATGAATGGATCTTTTAGATTTGGAACCCCATGACTTAAGTTCTGTGTGAAGACAAAGTCCTGTGTTGCTGAATTTGCTGACTAACACGTGTTGGGTTGTATAAATGGGTTAAGAAGAAGGAGGGTGAAGAAAACACAGAAATTTTCATGTCAGCAAGCTGTCCATACTATAATTTTCTATGTTTCTTTTTAATATATAAACGATAAGACAGTGATTGGTGAAAGCTAAATGTGCTAGGTTCCTATAGACTACTAGGCCAGTCATTATCAATATCCTGTAAGTTTCTGTCACTTGCACAATGAAATCAATCTGTAGCTAATAACTTTATTGGGGAGTTTTCTTGCTTGTTCAGATATTACTCAGCATTCTTAGTATCTCTTTAATAACGTTAATTTAGAGAAACTAAAAATTACTTTCTAATAAGATCAAAAAGTAGATTGTTATGTTACAAAACAGGAAATTTTAAAGATTTATTTAAATGAAAGGTATATTTTCCTGTGAAAAGACTGTCAACACAGTGTGTTTATTCAAATTTCTCAGCATTTACTGTAGTTTGGATGATCTGAAGCAGTTGCTAACAAAGATGTGGGAGTTGCACTTGGTTCCTATAAATAAATATTGCGTAAACCAAAACAAATAAAATAATATCCCATAGCCATAATCGATGTATGAATGCTGTGTATTCCTGTGGTCTGCATAGCTAAGTATATTTTAAAAATTTAACGTGATTTATACTTCCCCATCCCAGCTGTAGATAATCATTATACTATATACTGTCAACAAAGTGAAATTATATTCTGCCAGTTGGAAGACTGTATTCCTTCTGTTTAATGGAATCCTTTTGGTGCTCAGTGCCAGGGGCTGCTTGTTTTGCTCTCACATGTAATACAGCACTTACCCTGCTTAACAGATTTTCTGTTTCTATTAATGCCATTTTCATAAGCAACATAGCAGGAGAATATGGAGTTGAAAGACGCGAGATTAAAATGTTGCATAAAACTCTGGAAAATTGCACTCTGAAGTCAAGGAAAGGAAAGCCTCTTATTGGAGGAGCTCATCTGTCATTATTGTAATACTTCAACTGAGGCCAGGGTTGGAAGGGAAATGTACAGTCTCCCTCAGAGAGTGTAATATCTTCCCTTTGGATCTTTATGCTGAACATTAGTTTGCCACTTAAGCAATTTGAACTTTTCCAAGGAGATTTGAAAGCAGGATAACTGGGCCTTTTGACGGGTAAAAGCTTGACGTGGAGAGGAGAAGATTGCCCTGGATATTTTGCAACTGTACTGTATGAGTATTGGAATTACATTTTCTCCATATGAGAGTGGAAGTGGGTTGTTGGAGGGTAGAGGCTGCAAGACAGCATGGGGAAAGGACAGATAACAGAGATGAGAATAGGTTGATCTCCGTGCTTGCTTGGGAAGCATGAGGAGGAGAATTGGCCTGATATGAGCCATATTTGTACCTTGCAGTGCAGAAGTATGGCAACTACAATGAACTGGGAAAGGGTGAGGATGTCTTGCTGTTACCCCATCTTTTTTCTGTAGGTTTTGGCAATTCCCTTAAAAGGACAGTAGAGCTGTTCCTGAACATGGTTAGTATCACGTAAAGTGCAGTCCACATGTAAAGCGGTGCTGTGGAGAAGCAGAGCTGTGAACACACTCCAGATTAGTCAATGTTGGCAAAATCTAGCTGCAGGAGTGTGCCATGGCTTGTGGGCCTCCACCCATGTGCTGTCTGATGAGCCCAGCCATGCCTGGCAGTCCTTGGTGCTCCTGGCCCAGCTGGGGCCTGGCTGCTCCCTCTGTCTTCCCTCAGCCCCAGCTGTTCCTACAACTTCCAGCCTTGGCCCGCAGCACTATTGTTCCATATACAACATGCATCAAGACGCTCATCACTCCTCACGGGGGCTGTTTTGCTGCCCTCAGCAGTCTGACACTCTGCCTAAATCCTTGCCTTGCCTGCTTGCACTTTTCTCTTTGACCCCCACTCCGTGCCCAGATGTCCTCAGTGGGCTGATACCCTGTCACAAAAGAAGCACGCAATGTGCTGGGTGCCTTGGAGGAGACACCGAACGCTTGTAAAGATTGTGGAATTCAATGCCTAATGGTGGGGCTTTAATTCTTGTGCGAAATGCGTAAGACAAATCTTACAAGGGAAAATCCTCCCAGTAATTTAGCCAGAGGTTAGATACAGCAAGTCAGAGTAGATGTTTCTCTGCAGAATGTTTCAGCCAATGGGTCCCACTATCCTGCTGAGTAGGTAACCTTTTCCGTAAAGAAAAAGAGCTGTCCTTTTGCATCTAGTGCCAAATTTTAGAATATACTGTCAGTTGTGGGCATCATCCTTAGAATCTTGAGCTTTCATGCTGACTATATGAGAAGGTTGCAAAAGCAGGACTTAGCACAAAGTTGAGCTCCAGGTAACATGGCCTTTGCAGCTGCTAATAAGGGGTCTGTGTGCATAGGGGGTGTGTGGGTATGTGTGTGTGTGTGGTAACTTGCAATGTAAAGTAAAAAAGAAATATCATTTTGCATTTCCTTATTCTGCTCAACAGCGAGACTGAAAGCCAATGTAAAAATAAGGGAAAATTACCTATATATTATATATCTATATTTCAAACTACTTTCTAAAAATTGTAGATTTTTTCCACGATGGCTTTTTGCCAAGCAAATAAATTTCAGAAGGTTAAAATAATCTCATCCTCCTCCAGATAGCTTTCTGAGAAACTGTCTAATGGTGACAAACTAGAGATGCCTCTTTTGACAGCTGGTTTTATTTTGGTGACTTTCCATCTATACAGCTGACTGCAGTTTTTATGGGTATGATTGGTAAACTTCTTTCACGCCAAATTATCATTTTTCATAAATAACCGTATTAAACTTAATCTGACATCTAAGTCTATTCAATCTACAAAGGTCTTTTCTTGGGCGAATTTTAGAATTGTTTCAGTTTCTCATTATGTTGGTCTTTCTTACTTTTTTTCTTTTTTTTTTTTTTTCCAAATGAGAAGTCATTTGGAAAAGGTGTTCACTTTTTTGCATTCTAGCCAGGAATCTGGACATTTCTGATACTGAAACAGGCATAAGGAGAAGTCAAAGTAAATGAAAGTAAGCTAAAAGTAAGTTAAAGCACTGAGAATTAATTCTTTTTATAGAAGTGACTCTGTTAGGACTTGTTTTAAGAGAGAAAACTGTATGTATTTGTCTTAAAAGTGCTTCCTATCTGTTCTCATAGATAACAATGCTTTGATGATCCTATTAATGATTTTAGTATCAACATTCACCTTTCATATCTTTTATTACCATGACCATACAGTTAAATTAAGCACTTGGTGTCTGAAACCACTCAGTATCATCTACTTTCACCAGATGGTGAAGTTTGGGTTTGGTTTTTTTATTTATTTTTTCTTTTCCTTAATGAAGCCAGAATCTTTGTGCTGTCATACTGAGGCCTGCACCAATAAGCAATTTACTCTTGATGTTTTATATCCTTTGAAAAGCATTGTATTGGAAATGTATAATTGAATTTAATTAAAATTATCCCCTGAACCATGCTTTATAGACAAGTTAAGCACCTCATGGCATTTGCAACATTTCTTCAACCCAAGCATGTCAGAAATGTTGCTTTAATTTGAATGTTACTCGATTTTTCTTCTTACACAAGCTTTGCTGAATGTGCTTTTATACATACAATTAAGCATTTAAAAAAAGAAGTTCATACAAAATTGTCACTATTTATACAGAGATAAGCATTCAGTTTTGATATCTCTTATGAAAAATGGTTTCTGATACTATGATAAACTTTAGTTTTGCAGATCTTTGGTTTGTATACTTTGTTGAGATCAAATATTTGCTTGTTTCCATTTATTTTTACTTTCCCATACAGTTACACACTTAAGGATATCTTTGCCTGGATGTTCCCATGCAATTTCTGTTGAGTGTGGTGTTCTGATAAAATGTTTGCTTCATTTATTGTGTTGAACTCTTCTTTCCCACAGATTGCATATATATGTTTAATGTTGGGTTTTTATTCCTTTTCCTGTTCCTTTTTTTTTTGAAGGTCTTGAATGTAAAATCTAAAATTTAAGTCATGTTAAATTCAGCCTTCATTTTGTTTGGATTTTTTTTTTCCTAGCTCATTGGAAAAATCCAGTTTACTTTGATTTGCAGTGATGATTATTTGAAAAATTAAGTTAATAGCTAATCTCATTTTGACACTCTGACCTAGTTATCAGTTATAATACAAATAATTCAATCTCTAATTAGTCCATCTGTTAACTGCTCAAGGTCAAGTGACTTTATTTCATTTTAAACATGATGCAAAACATTAAACAGAGGTTTAAATGCCAATTGATACTAAAGAAAGTGACCATGTATCTCCTATATTTCTGAAAGAGTTGAAATGATTTTATAAGACAAATTCTATTTACTTGAAAATATCTTGAATTTTCAGCTTCTCTGAGCTTCCCAAACAGAGTGCAGACAATTTCCCTCTTTTTAATTTTTCTCCTCAGCTCCCTTTTTTTTTTTTTTTTTCCCTGCATTTCATTGCACTATCTGGGAGGACTTCTGCTCATTCCTGCAATTCTCTGACAGTATCTTCCCAATGAAGGAAATCTCTTGATTTATTTATTTTCCTCAAACATTTAGCATATCTTTGTTCTCAAGTAGATACAATGAACAGTGGTGTTGTCATGTGACTATCTGTAGTTTTTTTCATAACTGAAAATGATAAAAGGCCTTTTTTCAATCCATGCTATAAGGACCTTTATCCAACTTACATCAGTAACTTTCAAAATAGAAAAAAAATAATTTAATTACTCCAGAGAGTTAAAGTTTAGCACAACAAAGCAAGTAACTACTGAGCACAACGCTGAAGTTCTCCAAGTGCAAACAAGGAGAATAAGGAAATAAAATTCCATACCAAACCATAAAGATTTCATTAAGAATCTTGATTTAAACATAAACCTTCAATTTAAATGTATTTATCTTCTCATTTGGAATATTTGGTGTTGAGTTTTGATGTGTTTGTTCTGTGTAATTAAGTGGGATGCAAAATTAGAAAGAAGTGAAAGGAATGAGGCTTCTCACATTATCACAAGACTTCACGATGTGTTTCTTTAAGAAAGCACTGTGGCATAGACTAGACTGAAACTTGGAAACCCTGGAAGCTGACATGCTGAATGCATCGTCACTCCTGTTTAATAAAAGCTTTGTGGAATCTACAACAAACGCATAAAAGTAGAGAACTTTCTAGGGGAGACAGCCAGTAGGCTCCCGTTGTACTGTACAAGACTGTGACTCCAAAGCCTAAATATACATCAATATTTGAAAAAGCTGGAGTGGCAGAAAAACAATGGGATTCCCAATGAGATGGGTAAATTGAGATAATTTCATTGTAAGATTTTTGCTGCAGACAATTAAACTCATTATAATGGGCAAAGGTGATCTTTAGGCCTGTTGATATCCTGTATGCTCTTTTGACTACCAAAATGGTATTATACCGGCTATATTAATTTATTGCTACTAAATAGATAAAACAAAACTAAATCCTTTTTATGGTCAGACTAAGACCTGAAAATCTGAAACTTGACTTTCTTGGGTATTTGAACTCTAAATGTTCTAAAACTAGATTTAAACTGAATTTGTTGAGTATCAAATAGCTCTGTATCAGACCTAATCTTTTTTTTCCTGCAAGGTGTGAATTTTTGAGATATAGAACATAATCCAGACACTGAGTAGTGTCATAGTGTGGGACCCCCAAAGCACTGTTTGGAGTGGGACACAGGACCATAAGAGACTTTACTATCATTTTCCCATAAGCTAAATGGTTAGAAAATATCCTCAGAGCAGGAAAGTTCAAAATATAAACAGCTTTGCTGATTCAAACCAATTGCTCTTATTAATCAAGAAAGAGGCTTAATTTTTGTAATATCAAATACTATGTCATCTATTATTCTCAGTAATTGCTGTTTTACTTGTTCTATTTTGTATAAATATAATTACAATTGCAGTTAAGTAGTTTCTAGTATAAAGGTACTGCAACATCCTTCTGAGTTTTCTCATGAAAATGCTGCAGAATTATATTTTGCTCTGATTATTGATTTGGCACAGAGTTAAACTACTCCAAGAAGAGGTATTGCTTGAAATCTTTTCATTCAGATGCTTTATAGTTTGAGCAGTTAATGTTTCATATCTAGAGAAGATTATACAGAAACCTCATATGAAAAAGAAAGTGAACGCAAAGTTGAGTTCTTGTAGCTCCCAGGTAAATGTCTTTTACCGTGAAAAATATTTTTTCTTTAGTAAATATTTAAAGCCTTTTGTTAAAATTGAAGAGATCCAGCCAAAGGGCTTTGGAAATCCCAAATGATATTATGGAGTACTTTTCTAATGCTGTATCCTACTAGATCAAATGTGGTTGTTCCATTTCCTTGTTCACTGGGTGAGCTCTTCCTTTTTCTGTCCAACCAAGGTTGCCATCATGTTAAAACATCGAATGAGGTACCACTCTCACTCACCTTTTTTAGGAATTTGTTAAGTCAACTGAAGAAATATTAATAGTTAGTGGTTGTATCTGTTAAAGAAAAAAAGATTTGTTTCATAGTTGACTAGATTCTATTGTGTTTGAATCATTTGCTATTATTTTCAAATTTAAGTGGGATGTCAGACTCCCATAATAATATGATAATCAACTACAAGAAAAATCAGAGGATGTGGTCCACAAAATAACCAAAAGTAATATTTAATCAAGTTCAGGAAACTGAAATGATTTGCAATCACAAATTGGAAACAATAGTTAGCACATATAGGATGATAAACTTTAATGAAGAACATTTCTAGGGCACTATTTTAATTAAAATTTTAATAATAAACCCAAATAATTTGAAGTTTTGAAAAAGGTTTATTTATTTTTATTTATTTTGCTGTTAGAATTGTAAAAGTAATGCTTGTGGTATTCTAACAGTCTTCAGTCACATCACAGATGCATTTGGCCCTTTGCCTCTTGGATTAAAGGCAAGTCAGAGAATGTTGTTGTTTGAAAGCTAAAGTAAATCGGGCTGTTATGAATTGCTAAATGTAAGATCAAACCCATAATCCTCTTTGGACAACTGCTAGGAAAGAAGAAAAAAAAAAGCACAACTGTGAACCATGTTTTCAGGCAGAACAAAATATCTTGATTTTTTTAATCATATTCTTGCATGCTGGCTGGTGAGTTTAAGGAGCTGTTCTCATCAGGAATTAAGATAATGGCACTTATCAGTAGGAATGTTAGAATCAGGAACAGTAAGAAAGTAATATTTCTGTATGGATTCTTAACTCCATTTGAAGTCTGACTGAGACAACATGGAGCTAACAAATACATCTTGTAAGATAATGGATTGAGAAATATACCACAAAAGCTATATTTTTCTTAATATAAGACTTTTTTTTCTGTCATTTCTGTTTTAAAGAGCAGATGCAAATGTTTTTGCAGCACTTTGGCTCTATGACAGGTATGGCACAACAAAAAAAAAAAAGCAGGTTATTTGTAGACACAATGGCTTCCAGTAACAGGGGGCTGATACTTAAGCAAGACTGTCCTCACAGCATTCCTTTCAATATGATGGTTCATTTTGGGTCTTTGTGCAGTGCACAAAAATACAAGAATGAAAATGCTTGAAAGAGCTGTTATGAGTCCTTACACAGCACCAAAACTATTAATATCTTATTTTTAATCAATAGCTTCTTCATATGATAGTAATATGGATTTGGAGGTAAATACGATCTTTTTTCTGAGGGTTTGTTTTTTTTTTTACATTCTTTTTGTAGTTGGAATTAAATTTGTGAGCTATTAGGTGTAGGGGAATAGTTCACCTTCAGCAGTTCAAAAAGAAGATGGGTGGAGTGAGGTGAAGATTATTTTTTAGAGGCATTGCAGTAGAGATATTCTATTTCTTTGATTTTTTTTTTTTTGAGGCTGAAGCTTAACTAATTTAAATGTCTTTGGTGTATTTTTAGGTTTCTTAGGGATAACTCCTCACTGAGAGGTGTGATTTAGCTTCACCCAGTGAAAATGTGAGCTCGTTTAATGATCAGGATTGAAGTACTGCAAAGGGAACACTCTTAAGCCCTCTTTGGTTTTACAGTATGTGGAGTTGTCAGTAACTCCTTCAGGGCCTCAGCTACTGCAATTTACAGAGTGACTGTACAGAATGAAAGTTTCTGTACATAGTGCACCAAGCAGAGGCTAACCGAGCTAATTGTACTCAGCATTTGCATGAGGAATTATCTATTCAGGATAACTGATTTCTGTATTTGAAAGACTGGCAAAATTTAATTAGTTGATGCTGAACATTCGTGTTCTATTACTGTTGTAGATTCTGTAGAGAGGGACAGCTGTGAAAACAGTTACATGGGAAGAAGTTATGAAAAATATAACCTACTTGGTCAATTAAGGAGGTATTAATTCACCTAACCTTACATGGATCAGCCATCTGATCGTCTGGGATTACTGAGTCAAATAGGAGAAATAGATCCAAAAGGCTATTTGTCCTCCCTGTGTTACTCATCTCTCAGAGTAGGGAGAATCCCTCTCCAGAGGTACTCACCTGCCTTTGTTGACAATGGAACAGCCCACACTCGCAGACTAGTTTCTTTGGAACAAAAAAATAAAAATATCCATACATATTGGGAAGTTGTGGGTTATTCTTGCAAAAATCAAGGACTTTTCCTCTTGCACTTCAACCAAACTCTAGCTTCCCTGCTCCATTTTATACTCTTTCCTCTGGACCTTTCAGCAGGGGCATGGAAACCAGATCTTTGTGTTCCTTTTCACAGAAATTTTTGCCACAGTGCAGACTATTTCCATGCTATGCCCCCTGTCTCCCCTTGTCTTTTCTGTAGGCTAAAGAGTCTAATTCTGTCACACCTAAACTGGACATGATGCACTGAGTTTTCACTCAAGCACAGGAAGAACAAATGCTTATTTTGTGTCACTTCCAGACTCCAGCTCTTTTCACAGTTTGTGATAATTCTTTGTGGGTTTTGTAACAGTTGATCACATTGAGATTCTGATCCTCTATAATATTTATATCCTTTTCCTTCTCATTGCAGCTATTGTCTGTCCATCTGAATAAGACCTTTGTACATCATTTTCACTTGAATTTTTCATGGAAATATTTATAAAATCTCAGCTTATTGTTATCAGGCATATTTTAAGGCTTCTGGAAAAAAATTTAAAAGGGTAAAAAACTCTCCTCTTACCCTTTCCTATAATTATGAACGTCTTTATTTGAAAATAATTTTGCTATAATACCTACAATTCCTGATTTAAGAATGGAGATAACCATCTGAAATAATCAATTCTTCTCTGCTATCTTCCTGCACTTTATTTTTGTGAATATATCTATGCTTTAGGCACCAATTTCCCTATAATTCCTAATCAATGTTTTTCATATCTAATTCCATCTCTACTTTGAGCATTCTTCTTTACAGTGGTGTTGTTTTTCTTTTTTATTTTTTTCTTTTTGCTTCTTTCTTAGAGGCTAAAGGAAGAAGGAGAAATCCTCTTCATGACTTTAAAAAAACAGGAGAGTTGATGCTCATTAAAGTAAACAAAACACTGGAAGTAAAAACCAAGCTGTTGAACACCACTGAGCAATGTGCGAAGAGATGCAGCAGGAACAAAGGACTTTCATTCACTTGCAAGTAAGTTATGTATTTCTTTTTTTTTTATTTTTCCTCATGAAACCTATATAACACCCTTTGAACAAAGATGTCTCTGGTAGTAATCATCAGTGGTAGTTTGTACTGACAACATCCTGAAGTTTTCCATATCTTGTTTCTGGATACCTCTCCAGAGTGTCAGGCTTTTCTGAAGCTTTATCTGGGTTATTCTGTCTTCTTAGCTCATCCAATCTGTAATAATTTCCATAATGTAGCTGAAAAAATGTACTTAGGGTATGATGTGGATGACTTTGTGCTGCACTGTAGCGTTCAGTGAACATTTCTGAGATTTTTATGTCTCTTATAAAATGGTTATTGTCGCATATCACAGCTGCAGTATTTCAGCACCACTTCAGCCCATGTTCTGTCTTCATTCTTTGCGCATTAGCCCTGCTGAAATCAATGGGAACCTCACACATGGAGCACAGACACATGCACTGCTGAAGTTCCCTGGCAAGTACTACTAATCTGATACAGTGGAATCAAACCTGAGCTGCACAATCACTACAAGTATATGATAGCTATTCTTCAGCTTCTGTTGTCTCTTCAAAACACATCATGCAGCTGATTGCTTGTCTGCCTTGTACATTTTCTCTACAATTTCTTGGAACAAATCACTATCTTTTTTCAATGAATTAGACTTAAATTATCCCCCTGGCCTCTCTTAGTCTAGACCATTAGTAATAAATGAAAGGACATGAATACCGGAGAATCTTGGAGACAACAGATAGCTTCTGGGCTGGTGAATACTGGGTTAAATGTGAGCCTGATCTTGAAACATAACATTTTTTGACAGTTGCTACAAATGGAAGTTAAATGGACCAAATGTGATAACAAAAGTTCTTCCTTGGCAGAAAAGGTGGTCAACTGTAATTTCATGCTTCTATAAACCTTTAATTCCAGTGCTGCAAGATCTACTTTGTTGTGTTTTATTTTTACTTTGACTTTTTATGTATGTAAACAAAGAGCAAAGTTTTCTTATTTCTGTTAGAAAATATTTTCCAGGCACTAATACTTTTCACATGGTACAAACCACTCCTTTGCCTATAGGCAGAGCTTCCAATGATACCATTGCCAAGTGGATCCAGTTGCAGAACCAGAGGTGTAGGTGGTTAGACCTTGCCACTGTGCAGGGAAGGATTTTCTATATCTGGGAGCATTCTTGTGGTTTTCCATTTGGCCCCAGATGAGTCCCATTGTAGTGTGCATAGTTCTTTGATGCTACTGTAAACATGGATTGGCATGTGTTCCCTTTAAAAGAACCAGTGATTACTAATGTTTCCCTTTCATTCCTGGGATCCTCAGTCTTTAACTTCATACAAGCATATGATTACTACTAAGTGAAATTTATTGCCAACTTAGTTTAAATACAATTAGTTTACTGGTTGCTGTAGGAGCATTCTGAAATAAGAGAAGTAACACAAAATGTCATTTTAAATATTTGAAATGTAAGACATGGATTTTCCTTTGCTTATTGATATTTTCATGGCTTTATTCCAATCCTCTATATTCATGAAGTAGTAGTTGTCCATCAATTAGGTCACAGTAATAGTTTGGTTTTTTTCTGGATACACACTCAATTTGCTTAAGTTTTAAGAGCAAATAAAAGAGAAATGTTTTTTAAAACAACTGTGGCAATAACACTGTGAGCCTCAACACCTGGGTTTGTGCCCTGAGAAGTACACTAGCAGGAAGAGTTATGTTTCTTTTCTGCTGGAAAGTGGTAAAGAGGCAGATTCCAGTCCCTACAGACTTGTAAAAAGTCAAATACTCTGTATTTTCTAGAGGAAAAAATGTTCAGACAACTTTTGGTTTATTTATGATAAGTTTTTATATCACTTGTAAATAAACTTTGAGTATTGTATTTGATAATCAATGAACCTTGCATTTTTTCACTTTGAGACATATTTGTTGGAGCTAATATCACTTCTCAGAAAGGACTTTTCTTCTTTTTCCCTTGATGTCATGCTCATGCAGACCTCGATCGTTGCCAATGGAGTTACAAGATCCTTACCTGACTAGTTTCTTCTTCGTAACATTATTCCTAAAATCTCCAATCAAATACCCTTTGATTCACTTAATTTGCCTTTTTGTAGTTCATAACTCTGTGCATCATTTCCCCCATTCCCTACCATCTTTATAAAACTGCTGCTTACCTGTTCTTATTCCTTTGTTTCACTACCATTCCCAGTCATTACTTACACTGTTTTCCTTCAGTCATTCTTGCACTTTTTCCCACTAGATTTCTTATGGATGAAAAGAAGATAATATGGTTTCTATTTCATTGGCTATGAAGATAACATTGCAGACATGGCACTTTCTTACCCACAAAGCTGTGCCTGCCTTATCATTTTTTATCTGCCAAATATCTGGCATGTTTTTGTATTTATATAGAATAAGATTCCAGTATAGACCACACGATTCCAGTATCTGATCAGAAAACCTACTGACTATCTCAGTGCAAATAGCAACAACAAAATTGTCGCGATGGCAGTATCAGTAGAAGAAAGTCCAAGAATTTGCTTAAATATGTTGTGCTTGGAAGTGTAAAAACCCTCCAGATTTATGTCCAAGAAAAGATTGTTAGAAACTTTTATGTGCAGAAGTGACTGGATCCAAATTGGAAAGAAACCAAAAGGCAACTGAAAGGCAAAAACTGAAAGAAATGTTTGTAAACAGTGCATTCTGCATCCCCACTTTAGGAGGGAGGAAGGGAAAGGAGAATGTAATTGGAAAGGCAGGAAAGGTCAAGGATATTTTTGCGAAGATGGAGTTAGAGGCACTTGGATACGCTCAGTTTTGAGAACTAGCCAGGAGAGAACAGAAGGCTGAACAAGGGCAGAAGGATGAAGGTTAGCAGGTTGGAAACATTTGGAGTCAACAGAGTAGAGAGAGCAGTTGGATGAAAAATCTGTTTGGTGATGGAAACGATAATGAAGAGGATGTCTGAAAGAGTGAAGAGTAGGGAGGTTGGGTAGGATCTTGTAGTATTTTTAACTGAAGCCAGCAAGATCTCACACAGAAAAACTTGTATGGCAAGAGGGGAATTAAATGAAGACAAAGAACTGGGGGATTTAGTGCTCAGAAATATGGCACAGCCAATGTATGGATGAAGTGTAGGAAATCTGTGTGTCTTGGATATTATCAAGTAGTAGTAGAATGCATTCTCAGGTCAGAATAAAATATCTCAGAATGTTTGGGATGGCTGACAGAAATGTAGACTTTGTGGTGGCATAGAGACAACAGTATCATGTCAGTGATTTGTTATCTGGTGCAAATCAGAAATTAAGAGGAAAAAACAGATTTTTCAGTGTGTTTTGGGTTTTTTTATTTGCTTGTTTTGGGGTTTTGTTTGTTTGTTTTAAATTTATTTGTTTATTTTTTGTTGAAAGAACTGTTGCCCTGATCCAGGTAGTCAACAGTTTTGTTTTTTTTTTTAAATCCTTCAGAATATTGTACCTAAACATAATAAGATTCCTTTCAAAATAATTCTAGAAGAAACAGGTCTGTTCGTTTCATTTAAAGTATTGAAACAAATTGGTTTTTACTCTTTTGGCTTCTGTTTGTCTTTCTTGCCCCGAAAAATCCACTCAATTCAGCACACATTGTACTCTATCCTTGAAAGCAGTTAAAAATAAGAGAAAAAAGGAAACAAAAGCAAAGCAAGGACAAGCTGTAGGTACATTATCACAGTTTAGTTTATTCATAAAAATAAAAATAATCTTGTTTTTAAACAGCTTTGTTTTTCTAGGCAAGAAACAGACTCCTAGTGCTTGAATTCTCCTGAAGCCATCAGTGTGAGATACTTAGCTATTTCAGAAGCATATTGTAAGCAGAGCAAAAAAGGTGTTTTAGTGTCTTCCTTTTTTTTTTTTCTTCCCCATAAAGCAGCACAACTGGAAACACAAATGCAGTCGCATTTATCTCACTTTTAAAATAAAGTTCTTTAATGACAAGGGAACTCTTAGTGTGAACAACCAAGTTGGTATTTAATGTAATGGCCACATCAATTTAATTTCTTTGTTTCTTTGTTCTTGTCAGCACAGTTGTGGGTTGAAATAGTAATTTGGGCTGTTTCTCTGACTTTCCCAGTAAAAATAAATCTGATGTCATTGAATGCTCCTTGGCAGGCCATGTGTCATTATTATAAACCACACAGAGATTTTTTTTTCTCATCCAGATTTTCTTTGCAGGGCCTTTGCTTATGACAGAGTTACAAAACGGTGCCATTGGTTATCCTTCAACAGCTTGACAAATGGTGTGAGAAAGAAGCAAGACCATGCATTTGATCTGTATGAAAAGAAGGGTAACTGATTTATTTACCAATTTTGTTTTTCCAGCTATGGAGGGGGAAAAAAAGCTGAGGTCAGTCAGTGACTTTTTGGCTGTGGGAGCATTCTGGGCATGGGATGATTTTATGTATTCTGAAAACTGCATCCTACAGTTTTATTTACAAATGTCCTGGTTGTACTCCCATGCAAGTTAATATCTGTACTTGCTTTTGCTAAGTTTTCCAGCCTACAAATTTGCCTTCCATCATATACACTAGTCTGGATTGCTATCTCAGTTTACTACTTAAAAGCTCAGTTGTATGAATTACTGTTATTGACTTAATTTTGATTTTATTTACCTCATTATTTAGTAGGAACTTAAGTTCTCAGGCATGGACTTTTGTTCTGTTGGACACTTTAGAAACATTTCCAGTTGCTTTCCTCAGGAATTTAGTAATCAATATTTTGGGAAAAATAATATCTAAAAGACAAGAATATATATGGACAATTAAACAGTTGTTATGAATAATTAAGGACTTTAAGACTATCAAAATACTTTGTTTTGTTTTTTCTTTTTTTTTTAAGTGAACTTTAATTTTAAATACATTAACCAAACCCTTAACTTTCTTCCCTTTTCTTCTAATAGACTATGTCAGGAATTGTATCACTGGAAAAGGAGCAGACTACAAAGGAACAATATCTGTTACTAAAAGTGGTATCCAGTGTCAAGCCTGGAATTCAATGATCCCCCACGAGCACAGGTAAGAGTTCAGGAGCAAAGACAATTTGCTCAGACAGCAAATAGTGAAAATAGTGCTCAGACAGCTTCCATAAAGCATGGTTTGACTTATTAGCAGTCAAAGAATTTATGAGAAAAATTACCTTAGACAACAAAGTCTTTTAGGTGTATTCTTGCCTTTCCCCAAGAGACACTTTTTTCCATATCCCAGAAAATCTCTACCTTCCTGGGCTTTCTCCAATAGAACCCACATAATGCCAACCTGCACATCTGGATTCCTTCCTTTCCTCTGCCTTTTTTTTTTT
>VXBZ01012098.1:616889-683625 GCA_013399135.1 Heliornis fulica | reverse complement strand
CAGCTTCTGGAGGAGAATGCTGTGGGAGACGGTGTCAAAGGCCTTGCTGAAGTCCAAGTAGAGAACATCCACAGCCTTCCCCTCATCCACTAAACGGGTCACCTTGTCATAAAAGGAGACCAGGTTAGTGAAGCAGGACCTGCCCTTCATGAACCCGTGTTGGCTGAGCCTGATCCCCTGGTTGTCCTGCACCTGCCACATGATGGCACTCAGGATGATCTGTTCCATGATCTTGCCCGGCACCGAGGTCAGGCTGACAGGCCTGTAGTTTCCCAGATCCTCCTTCCGACCCTTCTTATAGATGGGTGTCAAAAAATAAGGAAGCAAGAGTTTTCTCCTCTTCTGCTCATATTTTCTGCTCAAAATCAAATATGTTGTGAAAATAGGTACTTATTGCTTGGAAGAAAGTAAGGTTGAAGTGTAGCATCAGAATTTAATTACTCTGGGTTTCCTTTTATTAAAATACTCTGGTTTATATCTATTGTATGCAAACTTGCTTTATACAATATCAAGTTTGACATCCTGCCTTTATTTTAAAACAAAAAGAAAGTGAAAAGAAATATTGGTGAAGTGTTCTAGACACTTTCAGTTTAGTTCCAGCATAGCTGTCTGTTTGAAGGGAATAAATGTTATCTCTCTGCCTCTTTTCTCTTCACCACTCTCCCCTCCCCCAAAATTAAGAAAAAGACTTGATTTTGACACCAGATGTGTATCTTAATGCTTTATTTCAGTTTCATCAGTGAAATACACCTCCTGTGGTTTCAGAGGAAGGAGAGAATGTAATCACAGAATCACAGAACGACTAGGTTGGAAAAGACCTTTAAGATCATCTAATTCAACCATACCTGTCCTCTAATAAACTATATCCTTAAGCACCTCATCTACCCATCTTTTAAATATATCTAGGGATGGTGACTCAACCACCTCCCTGGGCAGCCTGTTCCACATCCAAACAGCTCCTTTCAGTGAAGAACCTTTTCCTAACATCTAATCTGAACCTGCCTTGGTGCAGCTTGAAGCCATTTCCCCTTGTCCTATCACCTGTCACTTGACTGAAGAGATCATCGCCCACTTCTCTACAAATCCTTTCAGAAAATTATAGGCAGTGATGAGGTCTCCCCTCAGTCTCCTCCAGACTAAACAACCCCTGTTTCTTCAGCTGCTCCTCATAAGGTTTGTTCCCAAACCCTTCACCAGTGTGGCTGCCCTTCTCTGAACACATTCCAGGTCCTTGATGTCCTTGTAGTGTCAGGCTCAGAACTGGACACAGCACTCAAGGTGTGGCCTCACCAATGCAGAGCAGAGGGGCACAATCACCTCCCTGGACCTGCTGGCCACGCCATTTCTGATACAAGCCAGGATGCCGTTGGCCTTCTTGGCCACCTGGACACACTGCTGGCTCATACTCAGTCTGCAGTCAACCAACACCCCCAGGTCCTTCTCCACCTGACAGCTGTCCAGCCACTCCTCACCCAGCCTGCAGTGCTGCACTGGGTTGTTATGTCCCAAATGCAGGATTCTGCTCTTGGCCTTATTAAACCTCATCCAATTAGTCTCACCCCATCAGTACAGCCTGGTCAGGTCCCTTTGAAGAGATTCTCTACCCTTGAGCAGATTGACCCTTCCTCCCAGCTTCGTGTCATCTGTGAACTTAGTGGGGGACACTCAATCCCTTCATTCAGGTCATTGATAAAGATGTTGAACAGAACTGGACCCAGGAGGTCTGAGCCTATGAGCAGTGGCTGAAGGAGGAGTGTGCAGAGCAAACGGATAAGCTTTCAGGAAATCATGCACACTCTTGCTGTTGAATTGTGTGAAAAATTTTGAAGTCCTGTTGTTTATCTTGCTCCTCATATTTTTGTTAAAGGTATTAGATGGCTTTTTCTGTAGAAACTGAGGCACCTTTTCTTCTCGGATATGAAAGCAGACAGAAGTGTGACTGAACTTTGTGTGAAGAACCAGACTGGGAAAGCTGGTTTTGATCTAGAATTGGGCATATAAATATGGGAGATGGAAAGATATAGATCAGGAACACTTACTCCACCCCACAAGGTGACTCAAAGCTTGATTGTGGAAGAACTGTCACATCTCTACTTAAGTTTTAGTTAGTAAATCACATGTATTTGGCTTACTTTGGGACCATATAATACAATATCAGAAAGGAAACAGCATTCAGTACTATGGGAGATGCTTGCCTTCTAGAAAGTGAAAGCTTTACATCCTAGCTATTTTGAATGGATTTTGGAAGCTATGAATGCAGACACTTTGCCACTCCTAGACTCACCTCTGTTTCTGGGTATGGTCATTGACATTGGAGAATGACATGGAGCATGTGTTACCAACATCAAAGCACCTACCTTCTTTTCTGCTATAATGTTAGCATATGAACTGCTTTCTTGTGAAATCCTTGGAGACAAGTTGCTTCTTTACAGTTTCTCTTACACCTAGTAGAAAATGGGGTACTGCTGCTAGATCTGAAATTACCACACTCTTAACTGCCCTTGAATTCTCAGTCTGGTGAAGTTTCTCCTTGTTGGTGGTTTTAGTGGGTTGTTTTTTGGTTTATTTGGGGGTTTGGTTTTTTTTTTTTGGTTTGTTTGTATGTTTGGTTTTGTTTTTCTTTGGTTTTGTGGTTTTGTGGTGGTTTTGTGGTGGTTTTGTGGTAGTTTTGTGGTGGGTTGTTTGTTTGTTTGTTTGTGGTGGGCTGTTTGTTTTTTTTTTTTAATTCTACTTAAATACCATCCCTGCCCCTTACATAGATGAAGAAACATGATTTTTCCCAAAGAATAAGAGATCTAGTTGAAAATGCATGAGACAAAATTGGAATGACTGATAGAAAAAGCATCCTAGCAAAAACACATCCTTGTAAATCATATTGTCCTCTGCTTGTACGAAACACATCTGCTTGCAGTTGTAAATGGGTTTGGATTCCCAGGTAGTTAACTTTATTGTTCTCTTACATACTTTCCATGTTTTCCTCAGGGACAAATGTACTTTTTGTTCCATTTACAAACATGTTTCAGTAAAACTCGAAAACCAAGACCCTTTGTATTCACTGGAGGAAAAAAAAAAAGTATGAATTTATCTCCTTGTCTTTAAGTTTATAGAATTTCATATGGCACATTAATTCAAAAAGAACCTTCTTATCTTGAATATCTGCTTGACAGTTCAATGATGGCAGTAGGAACAGGAAACTATTGAATGGCAGAATAGTTTGAAATCTTAATGAGAAAGTGAGACAGAAGTTAATTCCTTATTTTTCCCTTTTTTACCCCAATGCTTGAAATGAGGGCATGACCTTGAATGAGGTCTATTACCAAAATGAAGCTATCATTAGTAACACAGCTATTACAAATAGCTTCCAGTTTGAACCCAGGGCTGTTGCACTGAAGAACCTGTTTTCTTAATGAGTCCAGCATGCCAGTCAGTGTTTATATAATCCACACTTAATTGGGCTGTTTCAAAAAAAATGAGTGGCTTTGGAATCTGGTCATCAGTTGACAGACAAAAGAGCAAGAGTTTAACAATTAGCAGAGTTACCCCATCTGGTATCCTGTGCATTAACACAGCAGGGAATCCCCTCAGTGGAGGTCTGATTCTGCTGCATATTTGGAAAGAGATTTTATGTTATTAACTTTCCAAGAGTGTTAAAGAGTATCTGCATCCGTCTGACAGGATCAGACCCAAGGTTAATGGGAGCTGGTTCTTAGGATCTGCTGATGCCCGTCCTCTAAGTACCTTGCACAAGGTGTTACCAGGAAGAACTCTCTGACATGTTTCTTGTTGTGGTTTGCAGATATCCTGACAAGGGCTTTGATGATAATTACTGCCGCAATCCTGATGGCAAGCTGAGACCATGGTGCTACACTCTTGACCCTAACACCCCCTGGGAGTTCTGTGCAATTAAAACGTGTGGTGAGTTCAAGTAAAATTTATGACTTCCTTTTCCTTTCCAAAATCTGAACATACATAGTTCAAGAAATATGGAACCGCAGCTAGTTCATTCATTGCAGTTCACTGACTTTTAAAAGCTAGTTTCCAAAGAGGATCCCCTATAAAGACATTATATTTGATCTGAGCAGCAAATAAAAGTGTAACGTGTTACTTAGCACTGGAGTATGTATATACCTTAAGTACAGCATATTGCATTAAAATGTAGGAAAATCAAGAACTAAAAAAGCCAGGCAATATCATCATGGTGATTCCATGTACAGTATTAATTTAGCCATGTTGGGCATTGGCATTATAATCTGTGAGTAGATGCATGTACAATTTCCATGCTCAGTACTCTCTTTATCAACAAGTGTTCATTGCTTTGTTTTCCTCTTGCATATTGTGTCGTTGTAGGCCTTGGTTCCTGTACACCATTCAGCCTTGTGCTGCTGACGGAATTATTAATTTCCTCATTGGTTCCTCTTTTGATATGTCAACTATAGGATTGTGGCATTTGTTATCCTCACTTTACAGAAAAGAAATGAAATCAAAGTAACACCAAAGAATACATATATTGAAGACTTAGTGTGAGATGTTGTGGTTCAAAATTTTTAGATCATTCTGCCTTTAAAACCCAGATCCTCCCAACTTTGGTGACAGCTCTGANTTTTTTTTTTTTGGTTTGTTTGTATGTTTGGTTTTGTTTTTCTTTGGTTTTGTGGTTTTGTGGTGGTTTTGTGGTGGTTTTGTGGTAGTTTTGTGGTGGGTTGTTTGTTTGTTTGTTTGTGGTGGGCTGTTTGTTTTTTTTTTTTAATTCTACTTAAATACCATCCCTGCCCCTTACATAGATGAAGAAACATGATTTTTCCCAAAGAATAAGAGATCTAGTTGAAAATGCATGAGACAAAATTGGAATGACTGATAGAAAAAGCATCCTAGCAAAAACACATCCTTGTAAATCATATTGTCCTCTGCTTGTACGAAACACATCTGCTTGCAGTTGTAAATGGGTTTGGATTCCCAGGTAGTTAACTTTATTGTTCTCTTACATACTTTCCATGTTTTCCTCAGGGACAAATGTACTTTTTGTTCCATTTACAAACATGTTTCAGTAAAACTCGAAAACCAAGACCCTTTGTATTCACTGGAGGAAAAAAAAAAAGTATGAATTTATCTCCTTGTCTTTAAGTTTATAGAATTTCATATGGCACATTAATTCAAAAAGAACCTTCTTATCTTGAATATCTGCTTGACAGTTCAATGATGGCAGTAGGAACAGGAAACTATTGAATGGCAGAATAGTTTGAAATCTTAATGAGAAAGTGAGACAGAAGTTAATTCCTTATTTTTCCCTTTTTTACCCCAATGCTTGAAATGAGGGCATGACCTTGAATGAGGTCTATTACCAAAATGAAGCTATCATTAGTAACACAGCTATTACAAATAGCTTCCAGTTTGAACCCAGGGCTGTTGCACTGAAGAACCTGTTTTCTTAATGAGTCCAGCATGCCAGTCAGTGTTTATATAATCCACACTTAATTGGGCTGTTTCAAAAAAAATGAGTGGCTTTGGAATCTGGTCATCAGTTGACAGACAAAAGAGCAAGAGTTTAACAATTAGCAGAGTTACCCCATCTGGTATCCTGTGCATTAACACAGCAGGGAATCCCCTCAGTGGAGGTCTGATTCTGCTGCATATTTGGAAAGAGATTTTATGTTATTAACTTTCCAAGAGTGTTAAAGAGTATCTGCATCCGTCTGACAGGATCAGACCCAAGGTTAATGGGAGCTGGTTCTTAGGATCTGCTGATGCCCGTCCTCTAAGTACCTTGCACAAGGTGTTACCAGGAAGAACTCTCTGACATGTTTCTTGTTGTGGTTTGCAGATATCCTGACAAGGGCTTTGATGATAATTACTGCCGCAATCCTGATGGCAAGCTGAGACCATGGTGCTACACTCTTGACCCTAACACCCCCTGGGAGTTCTGTGCAATTAAAACGTGTGGTGAGTTCAAGTAAAATTTATGACTTCCTTTTCCTTTCCAAAATCTGAACATACATAGTTCAAGAAATATGGAACCGCAGCTAGTTCATTCATTGCAGTTCACTGACTTTTAAAAGCTAGTTTCCAAAGAGGATCCCCTATAAAGACATTATATTTGATCTGAGCAGCAAATAAAAGTGTAACGTGTTACTTAGCACTGGAGTATGTATATACCTTAAGTACAGCATATTGCATTAAAATGTAGGAAAATCAAGAACTAAAAAAGCCAGGCAATATCATCATGGTGATTCCATGTACAGTATTAATTTAGCCATGTTGGGCATTGGCATTATAATCTGTGAGTAGATGCATGTACAATTTCCATGCTCAGTACTCTCTTTATCAACAAGTGTTCATTGCTTTGTTTTCCTCTTGCATATTGTGTCGTTGTAGGCCTTGGTTCCTGTACACCATTCAGCCTTGTGCTGCTGACGGAATTATTAATTTCCTCATTGGTTCCTCTTTTGATATGTCAACTATAGGATTGTGGCATTTGTTATCCTCACTTTACAGAAAAGAAATGAAATCAAAGTAACACCAAAGAATACATATATTGAAGACTTAGTGTGAGATGTTGTGGTTCAAAATTTTTAGATCATTCTGCCTTTAAAACCCAGATCCTCCCAACTTTGGTGACAGCTCTGACAGCTTTCTTGTACTCCTAGATGTCTTAAATGAGCAGTACAGGGACAATGAGAAAGGTAAAAACTATTGGAATTCCCTTAAAAACGTGGATAAAGTAATTTTTTCCAGACTTTCATGGTAATTCTGATGCTAAGGACGAATTAAGTTTTACTGGGACATGTTTTAATCAGAAACCAAGATTTGCATCCCTGAAACTCATTGACTCATTCTTAGCTTGTGGGATCTACAGGTGATGTCTCCTCTCTTATCTCCTATGCTTCTTATTGACAAATTTGATGTCCAGGCTTTTTCCCTTAGTTAACTGAAAACCTGTGAAAAAATATACAGCGTGATATTACAGGCAGCCTTTTAATACCTAAGCAGTTTTTTTATTCTCTTTACTTAAAATACTTTGTTTATAACACCTTGGGCAATTTCTGAAAACGACATTACTTTGACTGAATCTGTACTGTAGAAGCCCGTCAGCTTTTTATGCCCCAGACTAGTGACAGAGCCTCTAGGAGTACAGACAGAAAAGGAAAAACAGTAGGTTTAGATTTTTGATGAAGTAAAGGCAAAGAGAAGCTTCTAAAATTACTAAGTGAAACACAGAGTCATATTATCTCATGAGAAAGTCAGTTTCTCTTAGATCTGCCGTTTTGGAAACTACAATTTGCTTTGTTGTCCTGCTTCAATTATAACCAAAATTGTTTTAAAGAAATCCTTGAAATCAGACACTATGCTTTTCATCTAGTTTAAAGTGTCACTTCAGGAGGTTTATACCATTGTAAAATTGATTTGGTTGTATTGGGAGGAGCACAAGAGAGGATAATAGATTTATCAAGAAGAACAATAAGTTCACCTGGAACTCAAAATTCAAAAAAATGGAAAAAATCCCCAAATAATGACCATAAAAGGAGTGGGTTTTATCAACTCTCATTTTTAGTGTTTTCTCGTGTTTTGTTGTTATATAAGCCAAAATAAAACATGTTTGGGATATCTCAAACCTAGATAAAAGAATGGCAGTAGTGAATCTTACAAAAATCTAATTTCCATAGTGTAATTCTTTGTTTTTGCAGTAAAGTTGGCATACTTATAAATACTGAGAAGGGGAGAGAAGAGGGAATGGTTCTGACATGAACAACTACTTGTGAGCAGTTATTACATAAAGGAGGTTTCCTCATCGTCACTTGGACTTCATAGCAAACCAGATTACACTCTGTTTTCTGCTTCCACTGTCAATAGTTCATAATATTCTCTCCTTGCTTGTTCTTGGCTTAAGCCAGTGTAAAGTCTTGGAATGTCAGTCACTTCTGACTGTTTAGTAAGTGTTTGAAATTGAAAAGTTGAGTAAGAATATTCTTAAGGTACTTCCTGATACAGAGTAATTGAACTCATTTTGCACTATCATGTGTCATTATAAATCTAGTGTATGGTAGATAAAATTAGCAAAATTATTCATGTTTGAAAAGGTGAGGTTAATTTGCTACTTTGGGCAATGCCTGTAATCAAGTATTCCAGATAAAAAAAAACTTAACAGGACTATTACTCATTTTGTGTCAGGCACCCATTAAGTAACACCCATGCTAAAAGTCTTGTCTGTGAACTACAATATTAATTCACATAATTGTATCTACATTTTCTTTATCACCTTTGATAATGGGGAAATTCTGAACACTGGGAACACAGTCTTGATCTATAATTGAGTCATCTTTTGAACTTTGTAGTTAATTCATGAAATTGAGGGTTCTTGAGTTTTGTATTTTTATTTGTGGGTTTTTTTTTGGTTTGTTTTCTTTCATTATTTTTTTCCAACTAAACTGTGCTTCCTGCATTTCTCTAATTATTTGATAATAAATGAATCATATGTACCATACTAGAGCTATTCTTTTCCCCTGGTAGAAAGGTTTTTATTATGAAAAAAAAATTTCCAAAGTTACAGCTGACTGTTTCACAAATGCAACTTTTATAAACCTTTATCCTTTGGCATTTCCTGAGCTGATGTGTCAGTGTTCTGAGGATTCACATCTGGCTTTCTTGGTCACGTAAGCTTACACTCCAGGCAACTTTCAGTATCTACAGTCTGCTCTAAGCTTTATAAGGGTGGGAGATCTCCTGCAATTTACTGTAATGTCACCTCTGTTCACCTAAGTCACAAGCAGAGTCCCCAAAAAATGTAATCACCGAAATGAAATTAAAAAAAAAAAGGGGAAAGAAGTGATGGTTTGAATGTTGTGATGAAAGCCTTTTGTTTCATTTCTAGGCAAGAGCTGACTGAATTTACTAGAAATTCATTCTTTCATCATCAGTTTCATCAAGATTGGTGGAAAATCCACATGGAAAATCGTATTTTCATTGCAGAAAACTGTAGATCTTTGGAAATTACTGAAGCAATCTATATGGGAAAAACAAACAAACAAACAAACAAAAAAATAGTGGCCTTGGAAACACTCAACCCAGCAGATATTTTTGAAGGATGTTTACCACAGGCATAAAGTATTGCCCTCTAGAAAAGATGTGTTGCTGCTCCCTGCTTTCCTTCATAACCCAAAGAAGGAATTTATTACTGATACTGCTGTTATATCACCAGCTTGGTGACCAAAATACCAACACAAAGTATCAGAGCCCTGTTCTCAGTTTTCTGTCTTTCTTGAGGCACACAGAAAAACTGTTTTCCCATCTCCTAGCAGGGTGTCCAAAACACTAGGCCATTCTGGATTTCAGTGGCTGCCCCATTTTCTGTCATTGTGTGCAATCTCAGCACACTAAAAAGAGAACATCATGAGTTATATGTCTTCATAGCTTTGTGGTTTGGATTCTCACACAGGTTTTTTATTCCTATGTTGAGGACTGTTTATATATTTTACAAGAAATACTAATTAGAAAAAATTCTTTGCAAATCCAAGTCCTTGGACCATATACAAAAACGTAGGTGTCCTCTCTTCAGGGGAGTGACCACAAGACAGCATGCTGCTTGCGGCTTTTGCTACATGACATGAGTGCTAGTACGCTCTATAGCCAAACTGCTGACAACAGCTCATATACAAAATTTTCGGTAAAAAAGTCAGTGGAAGGAAGCATTCAGAAAATAAATATGTTTTTAAGACTGAAGAGACAGGAGGGCATTGTAACTTTATTTCCAAGCACAGAAGGCAGCATAAAACAGTGTGGCTTACAGCCAAGGCTGTGAGAAAGAGATGACAGGAGCAATTAGGGATTAGAGATGGCTCAAGCTGCAAAAATTGGATCTGGATTAAGACTTCAGGGACCCCAGGATTGGTTTGAAGTTGCTCACATATGTGTCTGTGGTTTTGGCTAGAGCCAATTTTTAGTTAGAAAAGAGGATAAAAGGACAACTATCACAGCAATGAAGAAGTGTAGGATGAAATGAAGAAATGGAAGCAGTGACAGCAAATATGAAAAAAGAAAATGACTGTTACTTTGGCATGAATGAGGTTATGGACTACAGGAAGGACAAGAGTGGGAAGATAGTACTGCTTTAAAAAAAAAAAAGAAAAGAGGATTGCTGTACTTCTCTGGATGAGCTATAGGGCAGAGGGGTACTAATGAGGAATGAGGAAGCTGCATATATCCATTATTTGAGAGATGCAGAGCTACACAAAATTTTTATGGTAAGGATGTTTTGTTGCTGCCTACCTGATTTCCAACAAACCCAGCTGATTTTACCTTGGATTTAGCCTTTGCTCTCAGTAGTCATAGGCAATAGGCAGGAGTGATTGGAGACAAAAAGCCCTGAGAGAAATCAATTGGTTTAATGGGAAAAAGCAAGTAATGAAACAGCATATTTGAGGTTCTACATGTAAAATGAATTGTTGCAGCATGCCTACAAGTTTTGGGAAGACAGAGAATCATCAGCATTAGATTATTCATCCTTTAGAAGCAACTGTCCATTTGAATGCGAGTTCTGATTAAAGAGTTATTTGTTGAATTATAGTATGTAAACAAAGAAAAGTACCACTCAGTTTAAGCTTAATATTTTATGTAAGATAAAGATATTTAAGGAAAGTTGGCAGTGAAAAGACACTGATGTTTAGTAGTTGATAAAGTGGTACCTTCCACCTTGCTTCATACAGAAGCATAGCAGAGGTCCAGCTATGTATGCAACAGCTTAATCTACATTTCCTCAACAAGGATCTTTCTCACATAATTTTCATAATTTCTATGATAGTTTTGGAAGTGAGATTTAAAAGCTCTGACCCTGCAGGGAAGCCTTAATGGTAAAAATTTAGATCTAGACTTTTTTTTTTTTTTAATGGATTTAAACTAAATGTTTGGATTTAAAGCCTAGTTGTAGATGTTGGAATAACCTAGAAAGATCTCTTTGTGCTCAAAGAGCAGTGAACTAACTGTAGGTGTGCAATTTTAATCTGACAATGAGTTTTTCAGTACTGTGATTCTTGTTAAATCTCATTTATTTCTTCCCTTTCTTATATGTTTTTACTGAAAAAAAACCCAAACCAAACAAATAAAAACCCACTAGAAATTGTTAGTTTCCTGCCCCTCTGTTTCATGTATTGTGAGATAGCACACTGAAACATATGGAAAGCAAAAACTGTCACTATCATACCACCCAGAACTGCAGATTGTATTGGTTAAGGTAGGAATGCCTAGAGGTAGTGAGACTTAGGATGAGCAGGTTCTCCCAATAACGTAAGTTTCTTACTGACATTTGCAGAATTGCATGGACCATGTTTAGTGAGGACTTTGCTATGTTTGTAACACTTTCTTTACTGGGTGAAGAAAGGTTAGGCACCTTTTATCATTTAAAATCTACTTTTAAAAATTTTTTTTTTTAAAAAACAGGTTACATTTTACTTTTGTTGACCGACAAACTAGGAAAGCACAATACAATATAAGCCAAAATAGGAATTTTCCTGATGAAGAAATGTAGGATTCCACTTCTTTTCTATGTCTTTTTCCAAAAATGCATACATAGTATTACCATGAAAGAACAAGAGTACTCCAGCAATATCCCTACCTGCCTTGAAGTCAGTAGGAGTTTCACCATTGACCTCTACTTTGTGTGGGATTTTCTTCTGGGTCATTGGGATTAAAGGCAGAAATAGTACTCCAAGTGGTGAGTTCAGCCATAGAATGACTCAAGGCCCCTGCTGATTCCCTCATGCTGGCATTACTGTGAGAACCAGAATTGAAGAGACTATCTGTGGCTTGACACATGAAGCTCTGAATAATGTTTCATCTCTTTACTCAAGCATCTATGAATGCATGAGCTGGCCCTTATTAATAAAGCTATGTATTTTGAAGTATTAAAATCAAAGGATTTCTAGAATAAAGGAAATTTTTTAATGATTGTGCTTGGTTAGGAAATTCAGAATGAACACATGAAGGTGAAAATGCTGTTAACATGTAGCTGTCTGAATTACATGGTTAATTTGAGTAACTGAGAATATTTAAAAAAAATTACAACAGAGTTGATAAGTAGGAAAATGCTGCTAGACAATTACAAAATTCTGTTCAAACTAAAGTTACATAGATGGACAAGAAGCGACATTTAATTAATAATTCATGAATAATCTTTTATAAGGTTATATTTTGTGAGATCTTCCTTTAACAGTATTTTTAATCTTGATTCAGAATTATTAAAGGAGGTTCATGATCAGTTATTAAACTTCATACTATGTGGGCAACTAGTAATTAACCTCAAGAACAAGTTCAGTACTGAATGGAGTTGACTATTTAAGTTGTAGGTTTGGACAACCTGGGCACTTCTTCGGTTTCTGGTCTGCAGAGCATCTCTGTAATGTCTGGTGGGGTAGGTACCACTCCTCATGCTTTTGTGTGCCCCTGTGTGCATCCAGCCCATCTTTCAGTCATCTGAATGGGGACACTGTTCTCACAGTGCCTGTTTGTGGAAATGACCAGCTGAATGAAGCATTTCTTGAGCATTGTTAAATACTTTTTGAGCTTTGTATGAAACTTAAGAGCCAGAATGGGTGTCCTGGTTTTTGGCTGTGATAGAGTTAATTTTCTTCCTAGAACCTAAGGGTTGTGTTTTGGTTTAGGGTAAGAATAATTTTAATAAGACATCGATAATTTAGTTGCTGCTAAGCAGTGTATGCACCTAGTCAAAATCTTTTCAGCTTCTCATGCTGCCCTGCAAGCAAGTCGTTTGAGGCTGCACAAGAAGCTGTGAGGGATTCAGCCAGGACAGCTGACCCAAAATGGGCAAAGGGATACTCCATACCATATGATGTCATGTTCAGTGTATAAACTTAGGGGAAGCTGGCTGGAAGTTGGCCACCAGGACTTGGGAATCGACTGGTCAGTAGTTAGTGCATAGTGTGCAATTTTATTGTGCATCACTTGTTTTGTGTATTATATTATTATTATTGTTGTTAATAATTGTTGCTTTTTAACCTTCATTTTCTGTACTATTGAACTCTTTATCTCAACTCACAAGTTTTAGGTTGGGTTTTTTTTTCTCTTTTTTTCTGATTCTCTCCCCCATCCCAATGTGAGTGAATGAATGACTTTGTGGTGTTTAGCTGCCTAACAGACTAAACTAAAACAGCAGAAGAATTGTGTTTTTTTTTTCTGAGAGCACAAGCTAATTTTGTTTGACTCCTTAAACATAACATTTTGACATGGAAAAACTGCAAAATCTGGTCTACAAGTAGAGGTCACTATATAGAAACATAGGGTAAAATTTAACAGTGAGCTGTGTACTGTGGGTGAATAACAAGAGATGCTTCACAAAATAACTCTGTGGCTTTGCTTAAACTGATACATTGGTTATTTCACTTCAAGCATGTGATTTACAAAAAACCCCAAACAAGCAACAAAACACAAAAAGATACATAGCTAACAACCCAAGTACTTTTTCCCTAGTGCAGAGTAGATATACTATACAGTTCATTACAGTTGAAATAATAACTTATGTGTATAAATAAGATCTTTGTAGTAGCTTTGTTTTTAATATTATTATTGTTGTTGTTGTTGTTGTTGCTGTTGTTGTTGTTACTGTTATTATTATTGACTTTTTGCTAGGGTTATATATATAGTTGTAATTTATTGATTTACTTAGGAAATACTATGCAGCCAGGTTACCATATGTGTGCTGGAATTTATCACGGTGGGAAACTTTTTCCTTTCCAAATTTTACACCACATTTCTTTCATTTTTAATAAAAAGTTTGCATCTATTTTTTTTTTAAAGACAAATATGTATTTCAATGTGGTACAATTTCCAGCTTAATCAGGTTAAGAGGTATCTTAGAATATAATTACAATATTTTTTTTTATATTACTGATGATGGAAACATGAAATATACAGCTATGCATTTCTATTAGATGTACAAATTCAAATTTTTGGTTGTCCAACTACTTGTTAAGTGATTAATAATGATAAAAAACATAGTTACTGGATACAAGTGTGTTAAATCTGTGATTCTGTGAATCCACCAGAAAGGGTGCACCTGTCAGCCTGCAGAAGCCTTCTTGTGGTACTTGCAGTGCAAAGTCTTTTTGACTTAAGAATGAGCTTCATGCTCTAAATCCCATTGGAATAGGTCAAATTTTGCGGACAAAGTGCCTTGGAAACAAAGGACAGGAAGTTCATTTGCCCTTGAAACATCAATGTAAAACATCAATCAGATAGAATAAAGGAAATTTTCTCCAGTATGAAGAAATGATCCAACTGGAAAACTTAATATTATCACCTGACAGGGAAGTGATCTTTAACATAGAGTAGACAGCAAATTAGCCAAAATCGTCAGTTATGACATTTGGTTTCTTTAAGATCTATATTCTCTTCAAGTTCATAGAACTGGCTGAAGTTACTAGGAATGAACTGTATTACAAGTAACTAAGAAATAATGTTCTGTTCACTGGACCATTTGAAAAACATTACATGAAAACTTTATTGAATGCTTATTGCTGGCAACTGATACTTCAAAAAAGGTAATTAATAAAATTAATTTTGTAAGCAATAGAAATTGTCAACATATGGGCAGTTACAAACATATTTTCTTGAGAGTTTTTTGGACACTGTAGAAGTGCTGCTCTTATTGTAGTGTATTTAGTTTTGTACTACTTTGTATATATATGATGCAATATCTGTGCAATTAATTTGCAATTATGAAAATTGCATAAAAAATAAAAAGAAACTTTCAAGTTACTGGAATGAGTCATTAAAAAAAAAACAAACCATTTTTTTAAATTTAGTTCAAGACAACCCACACCAGGGTGAATGTAGAGAATATCAACATCCATAAAAAATATTGAGTCTGATGAATTTATTTCTTTTTAAAACATTTGTCTCTCTGTAGAAAATACTGATCCTTGATTTAAGAAAGCTGGACTGCTTTTTTTTTTGTTGTTGTTTGTTTTGGCTGTAACTATATGAGGCATTAAAAAAGAAGCATTAAGGAGGATTTAGCACATTATAATAGTATTTATTTTATTTTTTTTATTGCATCTTTTTCCTCTGACTTGATATTCTGGTAATTCTTTGGAGAAAAACAATTGAGTTTTAATTCTGCAAAAACATATTAACATGTTTAACAGTGTGCACATGGGTGGTCACTCATCTTTGAAAGCTGAAAATACTTGCAGATTTTGGAAGAATACCCAAGAATATCTCCTGACCTTCAATGATATAGCATAGGCCAGGCGTCTCACTAAACAGAAGTTCTTAAGAGTTGCAGATTCTTTGCCTGCAAGTGAACAAACTAACAGTAGGTCTAACACCTATTTTGATTTCATGAATATATTTGATGTAAAGAGGAGAAAATTATTCTTTAAAAGACATCAGATTGGCAATTTCACCAAAGTACTTCAATTGCCATGAGTTGTGGAGCTCCAACCTGACAGGCTCAGTCTTAAGAAAATGAAACAGCAACTTCTTCTCTTGGTCTGCAGATGAAAGCATTGTGAATAGCACAGAGGGAGCAGCTGAGACATCAACATGCATTCAGGGACAGGGTGAAGGTTACCGTGGCACAGTCAACACCATATGGAGTGGGATCCGGTGCCAGAGGTGGGACTCCCAGTTTCCTCACCAGCACAACATCACTCCTGAGAACTTTAAATGCAAGTGAGTAGACATGTGGGTACTACTGTGATAGAAAAAGTGCTTAGTTTTTAAATGTTTAGAAATTCATGCCTCCAAAATAGACTATAGGAACTCTGTCCCTGCTCTGGGACCTGATGCATTCACCCTGCTTGCTGATGCTGAAAACTATTTCCCATATTCTGTGGGAAAATCAGTTCTTCAGATCTCAAAATATTAGTTCTAGATGAACTTGTGTGAAACTGTAGGGTTTTTAATAAACTTTTTCTTCAAACATGAATTCACCAATTTAATTGATTGTGAAGTGTATGGATGTTTTCCAGACTGGGACCTGAATCCCAATAGTGCTGGTACATTACTATTGTTTTTCTTTCATGGAGGTAAGCACTTGTTTGCAGCTTGGTTACTGACTTTAACTTAATATGTCCTAAATGTCACCTAAGTGTAATCTCCTTGGCAATACTTGACATATATAATATTTGACACACTTATTTTACATCTTTCTAATCCTTTTTTCTATCTCATTACTAAATGTACTTGCATGAGTAGGACTTTACCTGAAGGACCACTGGTCATCTACCTTCCTGTACAGTTAATAAACTCTACTTAATTCAGGCAGTTTCTTTAATCATGCTCTTTTGGACCTTTTTCACTGAGCACAGAGTAAATCTAGTTTATCTGCATGGACCCAAAGCCCACTTCGTACTAAATTTTTGTCAATGGCTAAATACCACTCAGGACTTCTGCTGGAATTAAATTGAGTGGATCTTTTGAAGTAAAGAAAATATTCCAGTCTGAGTTTGAATTGTCTCTCTGATAATACCTTGTTTGAACAAAACAAGTTTGTTGTCTTAATCCCTCCACTATTATTGTTCAGATTATTGATCAAATACTGTGCATGATAACATATCTACTGGAAATATAACAGTCATGCTCATAATAGAAAACAGGACTGACTCGGAGCCTCCTCTGTCAATCTCAGGACCACCCTGAATTTTCCTAAAGTCAGTGCTTGAGCCTGATCCCACAGGTTTTTCTCAAACCACCACTAAAACCAATTTGCTCTGTACCTATGTCATGCTGCTGCAGGATTAGTTCCTTGTGCAGTTTTAGCAATGTTCCTAGCAGTGTAAAGGGGCTAATGATATCAGGACTGCTTATTTAACCAGTACTTGAAAGCACAGTGGATATCAAGGCCAACATTTTGAGTCATATCAACAAAACCACTGGTACAACTGCTCAAAACCCACAGAGGTAAGAATTACAGTGTTAGGTCCATTCTTTTGATAGTATGGACCCACTTATCACTAAGTGCTGCAGACAGTAAAATGCAGTGAAATACAGAGATGCACAGAATATGGCAACAACTGTCAGGAGATGGGAAAATAAAACTTACATTTAAGAGGTTTGACTATTTCATGCAAGCTGCAAGAGACATTTTAAGATGTTCCCTTGTGACTAACTGACTTTAAAGGTAACAGCTGTATAGAATTTCAACATGCATTTTTTTTTATAGTCCAAGATTCAGTTTCTTAAATGAATCACTGACAGTCTACATGACTCTTTCTCTAAACTCAGCAGAAGCATTCAAACTACAGAGAATTTTAAACATTTTTGTAATATATGTGTTTAAAAGCACTTGCAATGGACTGCAGGTGTATCCAATGTCGGCTTGCATGAAAATTTTGACGGAGAATCCTGAATAAAAATAAGCTATACTGAAAATATTGTTGATTTCAAATGAAATATTATATCCGGTCAAAGCATGGGTCCACTGAAAGTGAATTCCCATAACTATATTCTTCTTACAATTGCTATCTTTTCTGGACTCTATTCTTACTGGCTCCTTGTCTTCTTCTACTTGATACTGATCAGTAACAAACAGACCTTAAAAAGCCTGTATTATCACTAATTCATAATAAAAAGCTATAGAATGCATCAGTGGTTTTAGGTTATCCCTGCTGTGAGCTAACATATTTATTTTTATAGGGATTTGAGGGAGAACTACTGCCGAAATCCAGATGGATCTGAATCACCCTGGTGTTTTACTACTGACCCAAACATCCGGATTGGTTATTGCTCCCAGATTCCAAAGTGTGATGTATCAAATGAACAAGGTAACAGAGGGAAAGACAATAAAGTGATTTTAAGTGAATGCTGTACTGTTCCAAATGGCAGATATGCAGGCTCGAAAACTGGAGAAGTTGGTCTCAATACATCTGTATTACACCTGTGTAGTTCCATTTTGGCTTTATTTGCATAGTTGGGATTCATCTCAGTGTAAATGAGATTCGTTTCTCAGGATATGTTTTGTTTCCAGCAGGGAAAGTTGAGGCAAAGATTTTGTACTGGATCTGATTTTCAAACAAAAAATATCTGTATGCCATTTTACATTGGGTGGAGATCTGCTCCATTGTCTTACCTTTTCTAATCTGAAAGGCCTTTTGCTAGAGCTGAGATGATTCCCTTGGTTCATGGCCTTTTTATAATACCATATATGGCCACCAAAAGTGATTTTTAATTTTTTTTCTTGATATACCCCTTTGTGTAAAAGGAATTGAGATGAAAAAAAAAACATGTGGGTCTTCCTTCTTAGCTTCAAGCTATACCCTCTGCTTGTAAATTGCACTCTGAGTCTCCAAGAAAACATTGTTTTTCTCATGAGATCTTGGTATTACTCTAAGGAGTATTACTGCATCCTGAAAACTGATGTCAATCATAGCAAAAACTGAGACTAAGACCTCAGACCTATGACCTGACATCAAGCTGCATTAAGAACTCGATCTTTACATTTTAGCCATTTTTTCGCTTAAAATATGAAAGTTGCAGTTGCAAGAGTTCTGCTAGAGCAAGGATTAAACCTTGAATTTCATTGTGATTTTTGTAAAATATCAGTTATGAAGAAAAAGTAAAAATACTGATGAATGTGACATGAAATGTTTTATACAAAAAGTCTTTAGTGTAGTGATTATTTTAAACAATCCTCTTGAAAAGTTTCAAAAAGACTTGTGCTAAAAGCTTATGAATTAAACATGACTTCTGCTGGATTGAGCATACAAGTTTTGCCTACATTAAAGTCATGTTGATCTTTTGATTTTGCCAAGAGACAACTTAAATCTAGAATTGTATACTGTTGCCAGTATTCAGAATCTACATAAAGGTAAGTATTTCAAATAGGCTGAGTGCCCAGGTTTTGAGGAGGCAGTGTTAAGGGGGCACTTTATTTGTTTTGTATAACAGCTCCTGAAATCTTTTAGAATATTCTGAGCAACCCTTTTAAATTAAACATAAACTATTTATGAAGGAAATTTTCGTGGTTTATCTAAGTAAGACAAAATTTTAAATGCTATTGTGTTGAGAATGAAGGCCTCAAGCAGGAGATTATGTATCTAAATTTGAAAACTTTCTTTTTCTTTCTGATTTGATTTATACAGTTGTCAAATTTATATTGTATAGTGTTTGCTAAATATAACACTTCAATTGTTGGGATTACTGATGGAAAGGAAGAGTTTTCAATGTTGCACAATCACCATTTGCTTCCTTTTGTCTCAACACTCTAATTCAGATTGTTACCGTGGCAATGGCAAGAATTACATGGGGAATCTATCCAAGACAAGATTTGGGCTAACTTGCTCCACATGGGACAAGAATATTGAAGATTTACGTAGGTGTGTACATATGAAACAGAAAGAGACGGTTCAGTGACTCCTGAATAAATACTACCTCCAGATGACATCTCTTTTTCCTCTGCTGTGATTCTAAAATAGCTCCTTATGCCCTGGAGCTTTAGTGTATCTCTTTTATTATTATTATTTATTATTTTTTTTTCCCTTTCCCCTCACCTTGGTGTTTAAATATATTATGCAACATGTCTTTGTTCAGGCTAACCATTAATTGCAGGTTTGAGAAGTCTCTTAGTGTTTAGTTTATTGGCCTGGTTTACTCCATCTTTGCCCTTGAAAGTTTTGTTCTGTGGAAAGATAGTAGGAATAAAGCAGGAAATGGTTATGTCATCAATTTGATCACATGGCTCGTGCTGCTTTTAGCAGGAAGTTGGTCTTGAAACCACCTAAGGTCCCTTGCAACCTGAAATTGCATCATGAGTCTATCAACTAATGACACTGACATCAAATGCCATTAAAGAGACTTGCAGTTGCTGTTTATTATCACTTTGGTTTTATATTCAAGTAGTGGAAATGGCAAGTTACTTTAAATTTACTTGTTAAGATAAAAATCAATAAGCAGTAAGCACAAAAGGTGTGAGTTTTCAAGACTTTTTCATTCATGCCGAGACCCTCAGTGTTGTCTCTGCACATCCAGAAATGTAGATTAACGAATCTCAGGAGTAACATGAACAGTGACTTTAAGAAACTGCAGAAGCGTAGATATTAATTAAAAAATCCATTTATGAGATATTATGCAAATTAGTGGTTCAGATCAAAATAGTTTTCCCTTTGTTTTTGTTTAGTTTCTGAAGTCAATGTAATTGTGTCTACACTATCCTTAGTACTTGTTCGTGATCCCCACATTCATAGTGCCTAACATATTGGCCATTCACCTCTGGAATTTGACTGGCCCTGATTCCTGCTGCTGTCCTGGTGGTCAGTCAGGTGGAAGCATGTGAACCAGTAAGTCACTGTTTGAGGAAGCTGTATTGCAAAAGGCGGAGTTCAGTGGCACTGCCTGGAATCACCAACTGGTCCATATGTTGTTTTCCCTATACAGAGTCAGAGACAGCATTTGTATTCCATTCTGCAGTCCATGTAAGGGAGGCATAGGTTTAAGAATACAATTCAGAGAGCTGCAATAAGTCTTCAGTTAGCTGTGAATGAGACATCTTGATGCACTTGCATTCATATAATCTTGAACACAGATCAGTCTTTCTTCTCTTACTTGAACAAAATTTCCATCTGTGAACTTCTTTGGGGAGTTATGTGTCTCACTTCAGCAGTTAATCTGGTTATGGGTGTGCTAGAAGCAGTATGCATGGTTGGTTATGAACTAAAAGAGCAGTGCAGTTGTAACTTAGGAAGCCTCTATGCCTGTCTGACATGCCAGTAAAAAAAACAACAGCTTTCTCAGCTTCAGAATGTCACCTCAAATTTTCACCTTTAAAATACCTTATGTAGGTTTGTGACTTAGGTGACCTATCACTGCAGTGATTCATCCTCCTCTCCTGCTGCTCAGTCTTGCAAACTTTCTTGCCTTTGTCAGTCCTCTGACTGAGATTCAGCTTTCTTTGCAGATTCAATACTCCCTGATGCTCACTGTTAGTGTGCAGGGAGAAGGTACCTATGCTTGCAAAGACTCCTGCAGATCTGCTGAGGGCAACACAGATGCTCTTCTAATCAGTGTAACCATCCCTCCTGTGGGTATCCAGGGATTTTAGTGGGAGATCTGGAAAACTCCCAGCTGTCTGGTGGACACAGTGTTTAAAATACCAGCTAGAGGAAACTTGGACCCAGATCCAGCAAATAATTTGGTCTTGTCTTCCCTTTGATTTTAACCAGCCCTAAACCCTGACCTGTAGGCTTCTCAATCAGCTAATATTACAATGCGGAGCAAAGCAACATTTAACCTTTGAAAATTTGGGCTATAGTATAAAGCTTTTCAGGACTTTGAATTTTTTTCCCTGTAGGCATATACAAATATTCAGAGAACCAGATGTTAGTAAACTGAAGAAAAACTATTGCCGCAATCCAGATGATGATTTTCATGGTCCCTGGTGTTACACAGATGATCCTCTTGTTCCCTGGGATTACTGCCCTATTTCTCGATGTGAGTATTTGGTATGCCTCAGGCATTGTCAACTGTGCAGTCCCAGTGAAGCCATGGCATCACATGCATATGTATACCTTTCTGTTGTCACTTGTAGCAGAGAAAAATATGTAATTCTATCAAGAATAAATTGTGCATGACTGAGAAGGAATGGACAGAAACTGCTTGTGCAATATATGAACAAGGGGTCCTTTTCCTTGACCAGCTTGGAGATTTCAAGGCTTATTTATCCAGCAGGAGCATAAAAGGGCTATTACAGATGGTCAAACATTTTCCAACAGATCTAGCTATTGTATAAGGGCTGGATGGAGACAAAGAATTGTCTAGTGGTCAGAATGCTGGTTGTGGCCTCAAGAAACCCGGGGACAGTTATCTTCTGTGCTACAAGCTTTATAGTCTCTTTGTGTGATCTGTGTTTGTCAGTAAAGTTAGAATAACTCACTAAATACATAAGCCAAAATGTATATGTGCAATATAGATTAGATTCTTCTTTTAGATGTTTATGGGATGATTTAACTTCTGGCAAGAGTTAGTAACATCACCCCTCTGAAGTTGCATGTTATAATCTAAATAGCTCAAATAAACAGAATTAAAAGCCTCAGGGAATTCAGTAATAAGTTGAGAGTAAGTGGAAAAAATATATTTATACTGAAAAATGTGCAATCATATTTATGTTCAAAATTTTTCTTTTCAATTCTCATTTCTAAATCACTGTGCTGTATATCACAGGAGAATGTATAAATGGTAAAGAAGGCTTTTGAATGCTTGCCTGTGAACTTTAGAGGTTAAGGATATTGTTACATTCATTCCTAGTAGCAATCTGTTGCATTTGTTCATAGTCTGAACTGCAGCATGTCTAAGAGGTGATATTTGAAATCTCAGGTGATATTTTGGCATCTATGTGAAGAGTAAACAAACTGTACAAAAGGTTATTTCTTTCAATGTAGATAAAGAACAACAGTTGAAGAAATGTAAATATTTTCACTCCGAGTTCATTATCTGAATCCATGCATTCCTAGGGAAATATTCATAGCAAGTATTTGTGGGGTATATGGAAATGGTGAGCATTATTGTTTCTGGAATCAAACCACAGAGCTAGAATGTCTGTTCTACAGTTGTATCTTGTGTGGATTAGTATTAAACTACTAGGAGTTCACTCCAGTACTGCTAATGAGTTTAACTAGTACAGAAAAATTGCTGGCAATTCCCAAGTATAGTAAATTGGTGTCTTTAACTGGTGTCTTCAAACTGTACTATGTTTATATGTATACATATGTACATAAACATGCACAAAGGCATATATGTATATGTGTATACACTTGAAATTTTTATATATAGATAGAGGTGGGATATAGATATAGATGATATAGATGATATAGGTATATATATAGATATGGATATAGATAGATATAGAAATTTCTCAGTGACGGAAATCTAATTGTGTGAGAGAGTTTAAATTTTGCCTGTGAAAATTTTCAGTAGCTACACCTATACATCTGGCCCATAGCAGGGGATTTGGAGCTTAATGATCTTTAAGATCCCTTCCAGCCCTATCATTCTATGATTCTATAATGCTCTGCAGACTTCAATGAAGGCAAAAATTTGAACCACATTTAAGATATCTTGTAACTGTATTTTGACTTGGAAGAACCAAGGCAGATTTTGGGGAACACATTTTGATAAAGATAAGGTTTTTTTCTGATAACAACATAAAATGACTTCTGGAGTTTAAAAGGATTTTAAGGAAATTAGATTTTTTTTTAGACCACTGTATTTAATGACATGACTTCTACAGTACCTGTAAGCAGGTACCTCTATGGCAGAAAAGTCATAGCTTCATATTTTATGATTTGCTTTTTCGATTGAAAGGTATAAATTGAACATTATAGATATCTCTATGTATTCAGATTTCAGCCAAGAAGAAAAATGTTTGAAACTACTGCTGGAAAATGTTTATTTTTTTGGATCAATTATAACTGGAATGAAATTCTGCCTTTTAAAGCTTCAGTGAACTGTGCTTTTTCAGAGTATCAAAGTAATCATTGAAGTTTAAAACCTTGTGAAATTTTAAAATATGCCATTTCCTGTTTATTTTTACTTTTGTGATTTAATTTTGTATTATGGATATTTTAAATGTCTGTCTAGGTGAAGGTGATACAAATCCTACTACAACTGGCTTGGATGGTAAGTTTGCATATGTACTATGTATTAGATGTGTTGTATCTTCTAAGACTAGAAATTTCTTTCTAATTGTGAAAAAAAGAGAAAGATAAAAAGAAACAGTTTAGGAAAAATTACTTTTAAAATAGGAAAATGGAGAATAGATTTATTATACTCTTTTATCTATTTTCATTGTCCTGTCTTGCTGGAGGTGAGATATAGTAACAATTTTCAATGCTTGCTTTGTAGCTGTGTAAATCTCCATAATTAACCTATTTAAATATGTATTTTATATTACTGTGAATATTTGTATAGATTGAACCACCTTCCCTGAAGTACTTTTGATGCTCTAGAAGTATATTTCATTAGTGCAGGAAAGTTAATCTGTAATTAATATTGACCTTCTTGTGGTCCTTATGTGCAACTGTACAGGTTTCCTACCGCTGTTTTTAGTAAAATATGATCTCTGGACCTGCTTTCAGATACTTCCATTCCTTGTGCCTCAACCAAACATTTGAGAGTTGTAAATGGAATCCCAACACAAACTAATGAAGGATGGGTGGTTAGTTTGACTTACAGGTAACTATCACTTTGATTAGAAAGACAATGCCTCTACTAAGTTATTTATTTTGGAACTATAGGACATGTTGACCATAATAAGAATACTTTTGGATTGCAGTTAAATTCTGTAAAAGCAGAAAATCAACATTCTTGGAACATCAGGTGATTCCATACTATTCACGTCATCAGTGAAATATTCATATGTTTACTATTGTTAACTTACACCTATGAGCTTGTAAAGCACTTACACCATTCTGCTCTTGCAGAGCATCAGCTATTGCAGCCCTTTTCATAACACTGGCTTAGCATCCAGCATTAAACTCCTTATTTTAGAGATTGCTACAAAACTCCTTGAGTTTCATATTAGTTTCAGTGCATTTATTTGTGAAGTGTTGGATTCAGGATTTATACCTGTGTCAAATTTATCTTTCTCTTGTGTCATTGTATACAACCAAAATTAAAAAAAAAATTAAAAAATAAGAAAATCATTTTCATTCTGTAAACCAAGACCCTAACATGTAGAGCTGGAAATGTTTATTTACTTTGCTGTGTAAAAGCCAGAACACAGAATTACTGTGTTCTGGCTTTTCATTACAAACAAAAGTACAGCTTGGTTCTATAAGCTCATCATCTCTTTCAAACCATGCTGTAAAATAGGTCTTAAATGAAAAATTGGAGGAAAGGAAAAGATAAAAGTCCTATTTTTTAGATTGCTACATTGCTTGAGAAATTCTGGTGTTCCAGTATAGTGGATAATCCAGAAAGATATTTCTAGAGAAACATCACTCTGTTCCTAGACTAAATATCCAAATAAGTGGGCTGAATCACTCTTTGGAAAAGTTTCTCTTTCCACTGCTGTTAAGCATCCTTGATGTTTAAGGAAATTTAAGACAAGTAAGGTGAATTATATCTCGATGCTTAAAATTTAAATAGCTAAGTTAACGTAGTTAAACCTGAATTTTGTGCTATGCAGCAAAATTCCATTGAGATGAATGCCTTAATGTTTGCAGATTCTTTTCTGAAAAAGGGATTCCTGGAATACTCCAGAAGCAAAATATATTCTTAAGTATTACATGTGGGCATAAAAATGTAGTTTTATTTTGTATTGTTACCAAGGAAGCAAGTAGAGTGTTGTCTTATGAAAATCTTCATGAGTTCAGGACTCTCTACAAAAACCTGTACATTTCAAAATGGCATTTCCATGTCTGAGTGATAAAGGCTTAGTGATACTTATAAACTGGTATTCATATTTGGCAAATTAAGTTCACCTCTAAATGTTAAATTAATTATTTGCGTATTTTCTTACATATCTGATCCAGTGTCTGTAATCGGGTATATTTAAGTTTGGAAGAATTTCATCTATTTCATAGAATCAGCTCTGAATTTGTTCCACAATTCATTAAGATGTTTAGCCTTCCTGTGTTCACTAGTCAATCTTTAAAGCAGCCGATGCGATCTTGTAAATTCCGTTTGTAACTGCTGATACAAACACAGCATGCAAGAACACATTTATAATCCTGACTGTAACATTTTTGTAATAAAACTGCAGAATCTATATTTTATAAAGAATCCAGCCTTCTGGACCAGATATTTTGTTCCTCAACCAAAATACAATATAAAAAAAAAAAAAATCAAGGCAAGCATCTGTGCTATTCTGCTGTCTTTGAACTCTATATAGAGTCTGGGATCCTTCCAGCAGTTCTTTGCAAAGCTTTGAACATTTGTGTGATTTGAATTTATAAATTGCAAGATTTTAAGCTTTTCCCAAATTGCTGACAATTCTGATTCACTTTCCAAAGTGCTGCAGAAAATAAATGTGATTTTGGAAGCACAAAGAAGGAAAGTAATTAATCTGAATTCCACAGTCATCTTTATTTTTAAAAGAACTGTCATGCTTAATTGCTTTAATTTTGCTTGATCTATTGTGCTGCAGGTTTTCTTTAATAACATATAGGATGTCATACATAGCAGATTGTTTCCAACAGAAGTATATGGGGACAGAAATCTCATAGGGCTGGTAATCAAATAGGAACTCTCCACCTTGAGGTCAATGCTTTGAATACTACCTACATCAGTAATGACCAAATGCTATTTACATCTAGTGGAACTTTGGGGACTTCTTTGAATGTTTCAGTCCAGTTTCTGCTACAAAGAATTAGCCTGTGTCTCATTTTTATTTTTATAAATGGGTCTCTAATTGTAAATTCAGCTTTGAAACTGGTAAGTCAACAGAGTAACTGAATTTCTCTTTCCTCCTGGTTTATACACATTAGCATAAATCTCTTCAAAGTTGTGCTACTATATATGGGTTGAAACAGTAGAGCAAAGGGAGGCATGGCTGTCAGTCAGACACCTTTCACTAGAAAAAAATATGTGGGGGAAAAATATTTTTAAAGTGTTGGACTGTGTAGAACTTACTGTTATTGCTTTTCTTATTTTAAATTTTTCTTCCCTTTTCTCTCTTTTTTTTTTTTTCCCAGAAATAAGCATATCTGTGGAGGTACTTTGATAAAGGAAGAGTGGGTTCTTACAGCAAGGCAGTGTTTCCCTTCTCGGTACAGTAGTCTGTAGCATTGCAAAATGCATCTATTTTCAGGAACTTCTCAGCACAACACTTCTACAACTTAAATACAGCAGTTTTCCCTCCTGTTTGGCTTGAACACTTCTTTTCTGATGTAAAAGTCCTGTGGGACCTTGATATTTTCTGTTATTATTGTTGCTAATCTAAAAGAGCTCTGGCTATTTTGCATAGAAGTATAAATATGTTTTCCAAGTGTAATGCTTAGACAATTGCCTCTTTATGAAAACAATCTCATGCTTCTGCTTAACTGGACAGAATAAAATAGAAAACTTGGGCAGATCTCAAGAAGTTCAAAGGCTCATACTGTCCAAGGATTTAAATGTTTGGATACTATTAGGAAACAAAAATTAGATTTTAGTCACAGTTAAAGATAAAATATTTAGTGGCTTCAGACAAAAAAAAATATATCTGAGCATTTTGCTTATGGAATAAGAGTTGGCAGCATAAACCCATTTCTGGTGAAGAATATTAATTGCATTAGTTAAGATCTCCTAGTATAATCATATTAGGCAGAGTTTTTGAGATATTTTATTGTATACTTAGCCAAATCCTAACCAATTTTGTCTCAATTAGGTACAAAGATTTGAAAGACTACAAAGCCTGGCTTGGAGTCCATAATATCAAAGGAAAGGGAGAGGAGAGGCATAGACAAGTTCTGAATATCTCCCAGTTGGTGTATGGCCCTGCAGGATCAGATTTGGTTTTACTGAAACTTAGCAGGTTAGTAGTTGTTCTTGCCTATTCCAGGATTTTCAAGTGACAAATGAGATTCTTCCTAAATAAGATTTGAAAATTCAGCTCTCTCCTATCTGATAATGCAGCTGATGTCTCCATGGGGTAAACTTCCAAATGTAAGAAATTGCACTTGATATATACAGAAATGTGGGTTCATCTACCTTACTCAGAAAATGGTTGATACTTCTGAACAATTATGACAACATTTTTTCTTTTTTCCTCATAACAAGAAAATGGCTTGTTGGGAGGTTTTTTTGGTGGGTTATTTTTTTAAAAAGCCCACAACCCCCATTGACTACTATACAGTTATAATTTATAGAGTAAATACCAGATTGTAACCAAGATCCCTATGTATATATGAGCTCTCAAACTTTTCAATACTAGCGAAACTATATATTTAAATGAATGCCATGATTACTTATTCGTAAGATAAAAACTCAAGTTAAATAACTTAAAAGCGGTGACAGCATTTCATGAAATCTTTTGACAGTTAGTAGCTGTAGCACAAAAAATAGGTAGCAGAATCCATCACATTCTTCAAAGATGGAAAAGAAAATATAAGAATTGACACAGTTTTCAATTGCTGTGGTCTATAATGGATTTAATTTAATTTTTTAGATACAGTATAGAAGCTTAAGTAATATCCGTTGTATCTATAATTTGTTTTCTCTTTTTAGACCTGCCATATTGACAAATTTTGTAGAAATAATTCGATTGCCCATTTCTGGATGTACCATCCCAGAGAAGACCAGTTGCAGTGTTTATGGATGGGGATACACTGGATGTAAGAAACTATTTTTAAAAACTAAATGAATACGTTGACAGCTTACTTCCTCTTGTCAATATAGGTGAGGCTGCTGGTATTGCCTGGTGCCATGGGTGTCCAAAACTTTTTGTTGTAAAATACAGTTTCAATTTTTTCCCCATTTTGTAAAATTTGAGCATTTAATCTAAGATTACTAAATATAAATTATTTCAGTCCATCCTTTATTATATTTTTATGACAGGTAAAATGATTCAAATATTTTAAAAAAATGAACTACAGAGAGATATTGTTCTGCATGTTTAAAAAATCTGGCAGAATTGTTTTACAGAGTTCTAACCTTTTTTTGAAAAATTCTAGTTCACCTACTTGAGCAGACTCTTTCTGTATCCAAAGAAGGTTGTGGGTGGCAAAGACTAGTACAGAATCATGTAACCAAAGACATAATTAACACATACAGTGAACCAAGGATGCACTGGCAGCCCTAAGTCTGGCATTTCCTAACTTTTGAGTACTTGACTTTGCAACCTGAGTAATGTTTATTAAACACAGTTTTTGTGTGAATTAAATACAAATATGTGAGAGAACAGACATTTATTTAGTCTGGTAAATACTATATCTGGTTAATTATGTGTTGATGATAAATTTAATAGCTGCCAGTTGACAATAATTACTCCAATAATTACTGTGCCCAAATGTCATTTTGCCACAGACCGTGGGTAAGCAGCAGTAACATACTCAGGCAGTCCTAGAAGCAAAGCAGAAACTAGACTATAATTCTGAGTCTCTCTTCCTTGTAACCATTACTCCGCATTTCCCCATGGGTGGCAAGTAATCTGTACCAGCTCTCTCCCAGTTGACTGCCTTTGATGTTCCCAGCATGGCCGTATTAGCCATCCTCTGGGTGTAAGAGCTGTCTGGGGGACAGGGAAGTCGGGCTGGGGCACGCACAGTGCAGCGTCACAAAAAAGCTTAGCTTAGATAAGGAACTTGCAGTGTTGTGGGGTTATGTAATACAGTAAATACATAACATCTGTCATCCAAAGACTCTGTACTACATTTTGTGCACTACTTATCATAATCCTTACAGTATCTAGTCAGGGAAGGAAGAAGTGTTACATCAATTTTTTCAAGAAAACAGGATAATAAGTTAGTGGAGGGCAAGCTTGGCATTTGCTTTTGATGGCTGTGCAGAGAATGGGCAGGTCCAAGCCCTTCATTTGTCTTCACAGCTTGTACAGACTTGTTTTTCGACATGTAGAACAAGAACAAGCTCCACAGGGCTCCTGCTTCCTGACCTTCACACTGATGAATGGAGCTTGCACAAAGCTGTGGCTCTGCCCTTTCAGGCACAAAGTCATTCAGTGCAGCTGAGCCGGCACAGAATGAGAAAAACTCTGTTCTGCTCCAGTATTTTTCAAGTAATACATCCTTCCCAAGTCCCTGGTAGGCACCGTTACACATTAACTGGTGTTTAAGAAAGGAGAAAAATCCTCCCTTCACTGATGGGAGTGACAGTGTTCTCAGGCTCACTTATTGTGATTTCTCTGATGTGACAGGGCAAGTTGGTGGTAAACTGTAAAGCCAGTTACCTACTCCTTTCTAATACAAAAAAAACCCCAACCTTCTCCAGATATTTTCAGAGAACTAACCAGACATACACACCAAAGAAAAAAAAAATCTTGTAATTCTCATTTGTATCAAATATAATAAATCCAAAAGACAAATGCATGGTGACAGTGAAGATGGACAAAAATGTGAGTACTGTGAGAAAGTAAAATAAGTGAAGTTACATGAGTGAGTTAATCTAGCTGCATCTTCAATTATTTTTTCCCTTAAAACAGAATAAAGTTTTAATTCTCTTTTCAATCCTAGTAATTAATTATGATGGCCTCCTCCGGGTAGCAAATCTACTTATTTTGGGAAATGAGAAATGCAACCAATATCTCAAAGGGAAGATCACTGTGAATGAGTCAGAAATATGTGCTGTGGCTGAAACCATCGGTGCTGGGCCTTGTGAGGTAAATACTGCATTTCTTAACACATTATTAGGAGCCATCAGCCTAATAATTTCTTTCCCAAAAATAATTTACTAGATGTTTTTTTTTCAATTATTCCATTCACTTTGCTTAAAATTTTTATTTAAAAAAAATAAATTAATCTTTTGTATTGGAAAATAATTTGTGTTTCTAGTGATCTCTTTTCCACCAGAGTGCAGGAAGAAGTTCCTTTGCTTGAATTTCCCCGTACCAGCACAGCATTAAGGGATTTACATGAATGATAAATGTAGGCATATCAAGAAACACTTTTGCTAGGCTGAGACAATTTTTTGCTCTTTGCAGTAAGGACTAAAGTGGGCATTGTGGAGTAACAGCAGTTTATTTTCATTGAATAGAAAGCAATTAGCTGGAGTAAATTTAATTACTTAGATATTTGAAGACTTACATGCACAATAAAAAAAAAAGTTGCTGCTCAAGAGAGTTGATAAAGTTACAAACAAAGGAGAAAAGTCAAAAAAATGTACTGAGGTTCAGTAATGGTCAGAATGCTGGAATGTTTGGTCTCCTTAATCAACCCTGAGCAGCATATCAGTGAGGACAGGAGAAATACTGCAATGAGAGCACAGTTTGATATCATTGTGTTGCTTGGGACTAGTATATATGATGGAAAAGAGACAATCAAGGTGTAATACTGTAAATAATTTATTGCAGGAAGATACCATTTTTTGTGTGTGTAAAATCTGCCTGCTGAGATGATACTTAGAAGGAGGGCAGTCATAAGTGTTATTATGCAGTCTTAGTCTTCATCAGACTAAGGCCTCTTCCGTTTCTTATTAATATTCCACAAGATCCCTTTGTTATTGAAAAGTGTTTTCTTCAAAGCCAAATATTTAATCATAAATAAACTCTTAGACATATCAAGTCTTATAAATGAAACATCCGCATGGCAGTCTGCTGGTGATCCTATACTTTGTTTTCCCTCTGCAAGAAAAAATGCACTGAATTAATATTAGCAATCAGTCTTAATCACTGCTTGATTTTCTCCTCCCTGAGTTCCCTTTGAAGCTACTTTCCTTAGCAGAAAACAGACAGAGAAACAAAATCAGATTGGCAGGTGAAATTCCACTCCTGAAAGTGTTTTACGAGCTGCCTTGATGGTACTGACATAGCTCATTGCTCATATGGGAATTAATCTGCAGCCAGTCAGGAAAAAGAATACCCAAAGAAAATAAAGGTCAAGCATTGTTGTTTCTCTATCCAGAGAGAATACAATGCTAATTGTCAGTTTTTGTTTTTTTTTTAAACGATGCTTCATTATTCAATATGTATACATATTACAGTATGTAAACTGTATAGTTTTGCACCTAGTTTGTTAGGTTCAGTATATATTTTGCCTGAGTAAAACCAGCAATATCTATTTTCATGTCCCAGATATTTGTGAATGTATCTGAATTACTGTTTCAATCTAATTTAAACTGGATGTATTTTAGTGCTAAATAAGACTGGCAGAGTTGGCTATGCTCCAAATTTTCACTGAATGCATTTACTGGTACATAGATGTCTCAGAATCATGAAAAAGAGTTTTTTTACAAGTTATGTTTCAAAGTTGTGTCTGCAAAATATTAACTTTTAATATGCTCGAGTTGTCCTTCCCCTTGCCATTATTACCCACAGATCCTCATCCTAGGACCCTTCAAGATGACTGACTGACAGGAGGATATTAACCTGGATCTGTTAGTCGTCTTTTATGCAAAACCTGTTATCACAACAAAGATATTTGTCAGCCAGCTCACTTTCTGTCCATCTGACTATATACACATAAACAAATATTATGCTTGCAGGTAACTGAAAAAGGAGAGTAAGATTTGCTAGTTTGAAGTGACTAGAATCACACGTAAGGGTAGATCTGAGGGTGTAATTTCCATGGGAAGCTACCAAAGGTCAAAGGACAACAAGGCCTTTCAAGGCCAAACTCTGCTGTAAACAAGGCTTGGCCAATCAGCACTGGTCACAGTGTCTCTGAAACACATTTTAGAGATAGATAAACACAAACACCGCATTTTGCCACCAGAAAAGTGAGTGGGAAGGTGTAAAAAACTTTGCAGACACCAAGGTCAGCGAAGAGGGGAAGGAGGAGACACTGAGAGAAGATTCCCTGCAGCCCATGGAGAATACCATGGTGGAGCAGGTGTTCCCCCCGCTGCCCATAGAGGATGAAAAGACCCTACTTGCATCCTGTGGAGACACTGTGGAGCAGGTGGAGGAATATGGAAGAATCTATGACCTATCTTGGAACAAGACCCTGACAGCACCTGCAGCCTGTGGAGAGAGATTAGAGACAGACAGACAGATAGACAGACAGACAGACAGACAGACTGAGACCCAGACTGGAGCTGGTTTGCTGTGGGCAGTTTGTGAATCCATGGGGTACCAGGGAGAAGCAGTCTGGGACTGAGAGACTGAGAGACATTCTATGAGTTTACTACTGGACCCTATAGAAGTGACCCTGGGGCACAGGGGCAGTTGGCGAAGAGCTGAGGCCCTGTGGGAAAGGACTCATTTGGAGAAGGTCATGGAGGTCTGTCTCCCATGGGTGGGATGCCACACTGGTGCAGGGAAAGGATGAGAGGAATTTCCTCTCCAAGAAGAAAATCAATTCATGAGGAACTAAATGAAGACGGAAGCCTCCATTCCCTATTTCCCCCCTTTCCTCCTGTGCCATCCTGGGGAGGAGAAATCATGAGTAGAGTGAAGTCTGCAAAGAAGGGAGGGGCAAGGGATGTTGTTTTAAGAACTGTTTGTACTTCTCATTATCTGACTCTGGTTTCTCTCTGTGTGTCGCATAGTGTAGTAAATTAGAGAATTTTCTTGCCTTTCTTCTGTGCTAAATCTGTTTTGCCCATGATACTAATGGCAGAGTGATCTCTTCCTGTCCTTATCTGACTCCAAAACCTCTCTCTCTATATATATATATATATATTTCTCTCCTGTCCAGCTGAAGAGGGGAATGATAGTGCAGCTTTGGTGGGAGTCTGGCCTCCAGCTAGGGTCAAACCACCACACCTGTTCATTGAGCTAGGTCATCTCCAAAAGAAACCAGCCAGTAGGAGACAGGTGAGAGCTATGTCTTGCAGTGTTTTGAGAAGTGACATTCTTTATGTTTTGTTTTGTTTTTTTGCTTTCCTAGAGAGATTATGGTGGTCCCTTGGTTTGCGAACAAAACAGGCTGAAGATAGTAGTTGGTGTCATCGTTCCTGGCCGTGGATGTGCCATTCGAAATCGTCCTGGTATTTTTGTTCGGGTCTCATATTACTCCCGGTGGATACACAAGATTATGATGACCTACAGAAAAGCCTGAAAATCTTTGATTCAAAGAAAGATTTTGGACAGCATGGAATTAATGTAAAATGTAGAGATCAACAATTTTTAAACTACTTGATAGTCAAGTTCATTGAGTTTCTTTTAATATTTATGGGTGTTTTTGGTGTTTTTGTCTATCAGTGTTGTTTTATAAATGTTGAAGTGACTTACAGTATATGCAAGTATGGTGACATATCTCCTGAAGATACTTGAATGGGTAAATTTTGCAAAGATATTATTACTGGATGACAAAGGGTTTTGTAGAAATGGATCGTATGACCTCTTTTATGCTGCTCTTCAGATTATCTTAGAAGGAGAAACAAATTATAGTTTTATTTAACACACCTTATTCTTTCTATGAGCCATATATTTCTCTTCATATATGACAGAAGACCTACTGAGAGATATATGCATCTGTCAACGACAGCGTATGTGATCATATTTCTCCCATACACACACACCCCCCATAAGAGGTCAAAGTTTTCAATATTTCCTGAAAAAATAGTCTCCTTAGAAATTAATCTTTTCATTATTGATGGATTTTGACAAGTCTGCTATAAGCAGAGTTCTCACAGAAGTCAATGTGTTTTCTTTTTACAGTGCTTATAGACTCTCAATCTACACTTGATTCCTTCAGCATGTATATGGTTCCCTCAAAACCCCCTCTAGATATGGAAGGAGTGTGGAGGAGTAAGGAGGAGTGTGAAGGAGACATTCATGTGTATTGTTTAGCAAACTATTGGTTATTTGCTTAAAGTTAGTCCCAGAAATATCTGTCAGTTTACAATGCTAAAGAGAGGATTTCATAGAGTTTGCAAAATTAATCCCTATTAGTTACTGGAGGACTGTGGCCATTAAAAGGAATTTTATTCAAATGCCCTCAAATCATTCTCAAAAGAAAAGTGTTAAAAAATCAGTTGATTCTATGTATTTCATTAGAGTATCTCTATATTTACAGCAGGAAAATAGTTGAATCCGCCATACAGCTAAGAGTCCTTATACTGGGAAAACTAAGTTATACATTAACAGTCTTCCAGAGACTCAAAGTCTTTAATAAAACCTTACCTAGATTTGGGAAAAAAAATATTATTTGCATAATTCCTTTCAGGGTAATAAATTATTGCAATTATTGGCATCATCTTGTATGTAACATGGAAACCCACCAACAGTTTAGTAACTTGTTTTCCTGCCTGTATGTAGAACCATCATTTCCCTTCATGATGACAGAAAAAGAGAACAAACAATCAGCATCTGTGAAAAACACTTGTCCTCCCTTAGGCATTCAATTGTATGGCTGGAAGTATTATAAAAATATGCTGTTATAGCTGGCACCCATTACCCTGTAATTTCTGGAGAACTGATGCAACATATATCCAATTTCTAGTTTTACTACTGTTCATGTAATTGCATAAGTAACGCACTGTTACTTCGCTTGTGACTATGTAATTGTGTTTCTGGTAGCAAATTGTATGCTATGTGTATCATATCTAACTGCAGAGACACTAAGCTGACATCATGGGGTAGACATAAAAAAGGATATTTAATTCACAAGACGTGGGTTGAATTCTGCCCTGGCAGAAGGTAACCACTTCAGCCGAGCTGCCTTGGGTGGCAGTCCTCATGTTGACTCACCAAATTATTTTCGTCAGCAGTGCACTTTGACTTCATGGGACTCAAAAATGCTACATCTCCTCGCGAGCTGGGATGCTTTTCAGCCCACGCTTAAGTGGCTTGGCTTGCTGAGATTTGTGTCAAGCATCCTGCAGATTCTACTGACACATAGGAAGAAGTCTTTCAGCAAGCTGAGCTTCTGAATTTCCTCATGATGTAAATAGTCTCTTTGGACAAGATGGGACTTCTCTGTACGGCAGATCTGAGGTTGTGGATGCTACAAAGATAGTCTGTCTCAATCTATTCTTGCTGCCTGTGAAGGCTTTATGCTCCTTTTGGGCTCTTTTTCTCTCCAGACCTAAAGAGTGCAGGATTTAGCCTAGTTTATTTAGAGTTAATTACTGCCATGTATGTGAAGAGTGTACTCTTGCTAAGTATATATTAACTATATCTTATTGAAAGGATTAACTTTTTAAAGAGACTTGAAAAACTCCAAGTGAGTTTTGTTTCCAGTCACAAGTGGAATGTGGATGAAATATACAATCCCATGTTCACTCTTTGTATTCTAAGGATTGTTATGTGCTCACTGTATTATATTTGCAGGCATTTTGTTATGTCTAAGAAAATCGAATCCTAAAATATTTTAGTTATACACTTCTGCTGTGCAGAAGACTGTGATTTTTATATATATATATATATATACACACACATATATATATGATAAAAATACTGTTTTTTGTTAGACAATGTGTAAGGATTTTTACCTGTTTGTTCTGGACAGCACCTCTGTAAAATAAATCTTTCAGAGTTATTGCTCCAGAACTTAACATGTTTGTATGCACTTGCTTATCAGGTGCTCTTGCTCTCTCCATCCCATTATGGAGAGCACAGGAGAGTCTGAAGAGCAAGGGAAGAGAAGAATAATAATATGTGGTAATGAATTTGTACTTCATTTATTCCTGTGAATATTTCTTGTTGGTACCAATGGTACTGTACCAGGCAACTGTTATAACTACAGGATTCTCTTAAGAAAGGACACTCTACAGATTTTTTTTTTCACTGTTCTAACATTTTTGTCTTTGTAATAACAAGGGAACCTGATCTAGTGCCCATCTAAATTTCTGGAAAGCCTTTTACTAACTTCAGTGGTGTCTGGACTTTGTTTTGTAGATGTGATTTTGTTCATATTAGAATTGAAAGGCATAAATTCTTTGAGAAGAACTGAAATTCTTATCTAAGGAAATTATTTAAATGCATTGAATTTCATCTCCTTTCTCATTGCTGCAACTAATCCTTGGTTTTTTAAGTCTCTGACAAGTGTAATAATTGGATACAAAATTTTCAAATTAAAACCTAAGAGCTGATTTTGTAATATGGAAGTTAGTTCGATTTAATTACTGATTTTCTTTGGGCACTGGTGCTGGCTGACACCTTTTCCTTTCATTAATGAAAACATTTTTCCTTTAAAAAAGCTTTTTCCCTATCTCTTTTTTTTTTCTTTTCTTTTTTTTTTTTCCTCATAAACCTCACGACCCTCAGAGAAACTGTAGCTCTCATTGGGAATGTACCGGTCTAGATTTTTGCTGCTATTGCTGAAATCTTCATCTCTAGTTTGAGATAAAAAATCTCTGCAAACCTTTGCTGCAGGTAATGCCAATGTACTTGACAGAGCTACTCACATGAGCTAGAGCTTTTCAGACAAGGGTCCAAATATCTCTCTGAGGGTCAAAATCTACTCAGGCAAAATGTCCCTTGAAATCGGTGAATGTGATTGTCAAAGTTGCTGAAAGTTGCTCAGTGCTTTTCCCTGTGGCCGTGCACTGAACTACACGCATCCTTGTACACTGAAAAGCACACAGGTTATATATAACTCCTTAGCAACTGCAACAGGAGGCAAGGCTTTATCGCCATCCTTCTGGAAGGCTGGTTGTAAACCAGTTGACCCACGTGGAACCTGTATAAACCCTATTGAATTCGTTCTTTAGCCTTGTTTCCTTATCAGTTATTTTCTTCCTCCCTCACGTGCACTGGTGTATTATTGTTTTAGGAATGTTGGGGCTGCTGGCAGGAACTAACATGACTTTTCACACTAAAATTTTACAGTGTTCCTTTTCAAACATACTCTTGGGCATTTATGTATGGTATTTCCTTGCATGGGATCTAACTTCAGGGAGCTGCCTGTGGAATTCAGTGTATAAGAGTATTTTTTCATAATAAAATGGGAAAAAATGAGGCTCCCCTTAAAAATAACTGGCTGAATGCCTAATGAAAAGGGAACACTGTGGTTATAACTTGTATAAAAAATCTTCTGTAATTAACAGCATCTTCATTAGTTAATAAAGTTTGGTATTTTTGTAACCTTGCTTACTCTTATTATTCTTAATAAAGTATTTTATAAAAAACCCCAACAACTTAATTAGCATTATATTTCTTATTTAAAGAAGAAGGTTCAGAACACCATTGTTTGGCAGAGCCTTTGAAAAAAGAGTGGCTCCCAACTCTAATTTCAGTGAGGTATTTCAGTGTGCATAGTAAGGAAGACTGGTATTTAGCAATCCTCATGTCTCCAGTGGCAGAATTGCACTTAAAATGAAAGTTATGAACAAATCCATGCTGTGATCCTGCTGAGTCTTCCCGAAAGCTTCTGTCTGGAATTCTGGACTGAGGATGGCCTAAGGATATTATGGAGAGAGTGAGTGTATTTGCATTGGAAATGCTTAACCTAAACATTAGTATTTGCCAAGAGGTTTGCAGTTCCTTAAAATTTCGGTACCAGAGGAATTGTTTTAAAAAATTTTAAGTATTTCTTTTAATACACTTTACCCCTCAGAAAAAGTATCCCTTCACTGTACCACAGTACTACCAATGGTACAGAAGGTGATGCAAAGGAGATAGATTGATAACTTGCACAAACCTGGGTGCTGCCACTGCCCTTAAAAAGCAGCCAACAGCAATAAGTAGAAAAAAGGAAAGAAGCAACCCCCTTAAAAGCCTCACATTTTGTTGCCTCTGTCCAGACAGACAGGCTACTGGCAGGCTCCTATAGCATCATGGCATTGTGGTTTGATAAGTTCAAATAAGGGACAGTAAGTTTTTTAGTTCTTCTTCATTATCCAGCTGAAATTTCAAAGTTCTAAGCATTTCTGCTTATGTTGAAATTTTGATGATTTAAATATATATTTGCTAACAACTCTGGCTAATCAACAGTGAATCATTCTTCAAATAAATTCATGTTTGAAGTCTGACTCTGAACTTTCCATGGTAAACATTTTTTTTGTTTGTTTGTTGTCCAAAAAAAGGGATTTCCTAATCAATTTGTAAAATCAGTGGATTTTATCAGGATCTCCTGAAATCAATAGGAGACTTGCCAATAATTTCAACCATGCAGGAATGCTTCCAAAGTTATAAAAATCTAGAAACAGTCAGTATCTCAAAACCGTATCTCGGTACAGATTTGCATTCAAAGTCTTAAGGATGTTCAGGTGACCTGTCTATCTCCTGGGAGTCATAATTAGCTGCTTGTACAGCAATTCACACAACAAAGATCTATAAAGGCATATTGCCTTCACATTACATTCTGTTATGGTGTTATCTTTTATTGTTATGACAACTCTATAATCTGCAGATGATAAATGATGAAAGCCCACATTGATGCTCAGTACTTTTTCCTGCTCTTTGTTGTTTAACAAGCCTTGTGTAAACAGATCAAGCCATTTCATAGAGTTCATTTGTGTATATACTCTGCCTTCAAAAGCACAGATTTCTGGACAGTTATGTTCCAATAAAAACCACATGCAATAAATAGGAAAGAAAACAGCTGGGAGGAAAGAGGCAAACTGTAAAAGGATTCATACCAAAATAAGCCTTAAAATGAGTAGATTTTTTTTTTCATGTTCTCTCAGTTTTTATAATGTCAGTTATGTGGTGTGAAAAGCTGAAATAGAATAGATTAATAGCGTTCACTTTCCTAAAGCTGTTCCACTTTTGTTCAGAACATTTGGGAAGGTGCAATGGCTTCTCCGTGCAGTCACAGAAGATGTAGTGCAAGTTGTGCTTCTGTGTTTGAGGACCTACTTGCACTGAAAGCACAGACAAGACTCCACCTAGGGCTAATGGGTAGGTCTCAAATCTTCCTGCTGAACCTCTTGGACTTTGCCATGGGATTGTTTCAGGTCCTGACTCAATCAAGAACTCAGGGCATATTCCAGACTTGTAGCAGTTGTCAGATGAGAAAAGCATATGTTTTACTTCTAACCTGAGCATGTGTTCAGCTTTGCTCAGTCAGAGTCTAATTGAATATAAGGATTGGTTTATTTGCTTACTATTAAAACAATAACAATAATTACAAAAACATGATGGATGCAGTTATTATGAATGCACTTTTTACACACAGAATAATAAATTCCTTAGGGCATTCCTTAGGGAAAACATTTCTGCAGTTTTTGCTCTAGCAAAACCTGTACGACTTCAGAGCCCAAGAGATTTTAATATTTTCTTGAAATATCTCAAGAGGTTCCTATTTAAGCAGGTACTGCTCTCGATTGGGTTGTTTGATATATTCTAATGGGAAAAATGTACAGGAGAGTGCAATTCATAGCAATCTATTAAAAATAAGGCAGGGAATATGGCATTAAAGGCACACATTGAATTAAACGAGGCTAATGAAAAACACAAACTCCACTGGATAGAAGTTTTACCTTGAGTAACACGTGAGTTTATAGTATTTATGCAGTTCAGATTATACTAGCTGAAAATATTCCAGATGGTTTCCTTTCCTTGAGGATTAATGTCAGTGTGATACACAGACTGAGCAAATACGCATTTACATCAACATTGCTATTACAAACCATGTCAACGATAGTCTCATGTCTTGGGCCATCTGCTGTTCAGCCTTGCGTTTAACAGTATTGTAACTTCATATAGCAGTTGCAAAACTGCCATCACATAGCTTCTTCTGTCTTTTTTAAAATTTTTTTTTAATTATTATCATTTAAATTACATGAAAGCTCAGTTCACATCAGTGTAAATTGAGAAAGCTTTGCATTCAACATTCACTTGAAAATCTCTGTTTACTTGCTGTTCATCCTCATAGAAGCAGCTAAGTCCTAGTTATTGTCTGATCCTACAGTTCTTTGAATTCTGATTCTGATGGAAATCTCCCCAGATAGCCCTCATCTTGCTGGTTGAACATATCCTGAATACGTCTCTAAGAATACTTGCAGGAGGTGAAAACTTGTAACAGACCTGAAATAATCAGATATCAGCCTTCAACTATCCACACTAACGTTCCTAGCTTGCTACCAAGTACATTAACACAAGGAAAGGAATGTGATATTGGCCTATATGGCTTCTATACATTCCATATCAGCTTGGCTATCCCTGGGGAAGTTGTCCACACCCGTCTCTCTATGCTACACTGTCTATACATAGCCTGAAGTTTGATTTGACTGAGCACTAAGGCACATGAATGACACAGGGAGACACAAACAAATGCACCCACACCTATGCTAGTGCACACAGATGCCTTCACAGAGGTATTTAGATGACTGATTCAGAACTCATATCATACAGATACCTCAGGAAAGGATTATAACCTGGGATTTTTCCTGTTCCCCAGAGCTGTGCGAACTCAAACTGAACTTGCTATAGGAATAAGACAAGCTGGGAAGAAAGATCTTCCTCCCAGGAGCACTTATTTCACTTTGCCTAATCACAGAATCATAGAATCACAGAATATCAGGAGTTGGAAGGGACCTTGAAAGATCATCTAGTCCAACCCCCCTGCCTGAGCAGGATCACCCAGATTAGATCACACAGGAATGTGTCCAGATTGGTCTTGAATGTCTCCAGAGAAGGAGACTCCACAACCTCTCTGGGCAGCCTGTTCCAGTGCTCTGTCACCCTCACTGTGAAATAGTTTTTCCTTATATTCAGATGGAACTTCCTATATTCCAGTTTGGACCCATTGCCCCTTTTCCTGTCACTGGTCATCACTGAGAAGAGCCTGGGGAATCTTACGAGTAACATCCAGGAGTATGAATTTTTCACAACCTGAATTTGCACATTGGTCATGTCAAACTTCTGTAGTGTTAGTCTGAATTGCAAGAAGTCTTATGTGCCTTAGCTCATTCACCCACACTTTGAACTGGACTGATCCAAAACAATTTGATCAGTTCTGCAGTGACAGCATGCTCACATGGGTCTTTATATATGGGCATGTTCATGTGTGTGTACACAGGCATCTGTCCGGCCTGAAGCAATGTCGAAGCTCTGGCATTAGTGTTTATTGTCCTGGAAGGAGGGAAGTAGACCTGATTAGCGTTCAGCCAGCTCTGTACTAGTTTGGACCCATCAACATAATGATAATCTGAATATGAAGGCCCCAAAAATTAGGAATGAAAAAGCTCAACCTTGGCTCTTAAGGTGCTTAAATCCTCTAGGGAATCAATACTAATCATTTGTGTCTACACTAATTGCAGTGGAGCACAGGCCTTTGGATACCCTTCTGGATGCTTTTTTATTTTAATTTTATTCCACTTCAATTTTTTTAGGTACCACTAGAGGCTGGTCTAAATGTTAAATCTGTCTTAAATGACAGTACTTATCCTCTAGAAATCTGCAGCCTTACTGGATCTTCCTGTGCCTTTATCTTAGTTAATTTGGTTTGGATCTCTTCTGAAATTCTAGATGGGTTTTCCAGGCTGACTTCTCACTTTATCTTAGCAGAGAGGTTGGGCTGTATGTATAAGAATGGTGTTCCTTAATCCCCTCTGATGCTATTTAGTGTTAACAATGTTTTAGCTGATGCAAATCCTTAACACTAATTCCTGAGCATTAAATATTCTTTCTACTGAAGTTTTTTATTTAGCCCTTCTTTCCTGCCTGGTTTATACAAATGCTCAGAGGAAAAAAAAAAAAAAGAAGTGAATAGAAAAGTGAAAAAAAATGGTCTTTTCGGTTTTCTGTAGCTGGACTTTGCATTAAAGCTACTAAATTTTCTTATTGGTACTTTTTTCCATCATGACATGAAGATCTAACCAATTCAGTCTGCAGGAACATGTCAGTTTTATTAGTATGTTTGACAGAGACAGGCTGGTTTCCAACTGAAATCCATTTGTTTTCCCTTCAGTGTGCTTGCTTACCTCCCCAGGCTCCTGCTCTGAGTGGCTTCCTCCAAAGAGGTATTTCCCTGTCTATTTGGGTATGGATTGTGCATTCCCTTTCAAAATTGGCAGCAGCTTCCTATCTTTCCCATTCCACACTGCGGAGGAAGACTTTTTTTTTTTTTTTCTGATTTTGCTGAAAAATTCTTCAGGCATATGAATTGCTCCTTACCTTTCAGGCAACTTAGAGAATCTGATGCTGATGTGACCTTGGGCAGCCCAAAATTACAGGAAGACACCTCCCCAGTACAAAACAAACAGGGATCTCCTGGAGAGAGTCCAGCAGAGACCACAAAGATGATTAAGGGCCTGGAGCATCTCTCCTATGAGGAAAGGCTGAGTGAGCTGGGGCTGTTCAGCCTTTAGGAAAGAAAACCAAGAGGGGATCTCATCAATGTTTATAAATATCTGAAGTGTGGGAGATAAAGGGAGATGGCCAACCTCTTTTCAGTGGTCTGTGAGGACAGGACAAGGGGCAATGGTCACAAGTTGGACCACAGGAGGTTCTGCACCTATGTGAGAAAGAACTTCACGGTGAGGGTGATGGAGCACTGGAACAGGCTGCCCAGTGGGGTTGTAGTGTCTCCTTCTCTGGAGATATTCAAGATCCATTTGGACACTGACCTGTGTGACCTGCTCTAGGAAACCTGCTTTGTCAAGGGTGGTTAGACTCAGTGATCTCTTGAGGTGATTCCATGAATCTGTGATTCACAAAAAAAAAAAAAAAAAAAAAAGGTTTTGGACGTGTTTGCCTTTTAAATACTTAAATATAATTTTGGGATTCCTGTATACTTCTGAATGGTTATTTCAGACCATTAAAAAGAGTTTGTGATTTTTTTTCTTGGATGGATGTGTCAAGGCACTGGTGTTTGCACAAGCTGCAGCACAGTGTGATCCAAGGGACTCAACACTGCTGACAGACAAGGGCTCCCATTCTTTTTCTTCTCTACTTGGTTTTCTTGCCTATTTTCTTGTTTTTTCTTGTTTGCTTTTTTGTTACTTTATTATTATATTTTAATGCTGACAGGAAGAAAATAAGCAGGAAGGAGTGAGGCTGGTGTAAGTGATGTGTTTGAACTGTCCACTGGGTAAGATTTATGGTCTGCTAAGGACAGCTTTTTGGAATGTTCTTCTCTTGGCAGTTTTCTTGGCCTCCTTAGCTGTCTGAAGACACTTCACTTTCTCTATTTGGAAAGTGCTTTCCTCATTATCTGCTCTATAAGGGTGGACGTGATGAAGTCACTTTGTCTCCTCCCCCTTCTCCCCAGCACCACACTACTGTCTACATCCCTCAGCACAGATTCAGAAACAGTGCTGAGAACTTCACTGCTGGATGTCTTCCTTCTGCAAGACACAGAGCAAAAGGCTATTTGAGCATACATACTTTGGAGAAGAAAATATAGCCAAAGCACTGAGTGAAGTGGCATTTCTGCAGCATTTGCCTTATTCTCTCCAGACACCATGCAAGAAAAGACAGAAAGACAGCTCTGTGTGTGTAAGAGAGCAGAAAAAGAAAACTAGCTTTGGAAAAGAGAAAAAGACTGTTAGGAAAGGCTGTTGCTCATATGGTGGGTTTTTAATTGCTCATCAAGATGGGTTTCTGCCTTCACAGAGTAGTGAGTTGATGCCTGGCTTGAAATAGAGAAGTTCTGCAGAGGGGGTACCCTCAGGGAATTTTAGCTGTGAGGAAGCAGAGCAATAATTTTGTAGGAATGAACACAGAAGAGCGCAGGAACCATACAGCCTTGGCCACAGGTCATGACCCCTGTTGTTGTCAGGCCTCTTTGGAAGATCAGCCTATGAGAAGACATGCAACTCTGAGAGAGAAATCTCAGAAAGCTCCACTGAAATCCCTCAGCAGTGTGCCACTGACTTCCCCGAGATCAGCCCTTTGCACATGGAGCTGGTTTAGTTTGGTTTGGTTTTCTGCTTGCTATGGGCAGATTGAAAAAGTAGCCTGAACCGGTTTGTGTCTGTTTCTGAATTTAGTCAGTCTTTTGACTCCAACTTAGGAGATGAAGATCAAGGGAAGAGAAGTTTTGGGGTTTTTTTTTAAATGTTCTCTCTCGGGCCACATCCCTCCTATCATTTTCCCAATTTCACACATTCATTAAAAGGGGAAATATACTGCGCATGGAAAACAAACCAACCCCTCCAAGTGAGAACATATAGCAATTTCATTCAGAAACACTCGTTTTAAGGCACAGAGTCTATAAAAACCACACCAAGAGAATTCTGTACTCTGCGGTCATTTGTTAGTGAAGCTGACAGGAAATCAAAACTGAAAGGATTCCTCTGTAACTGCCAACTTGCTGTAATGGAAGCCAAGGGAAATATATTTATCTGTTTACTTGACTGAGAAGAAAGAAACCAAAACATGTTTTCCTCCAATAGTAGAGGGGAATTAGACTGTTACTAGTCACTTGTGTGCTAGACTTCCCTCCAGGCCTTTCCTAATGTTTTGTCTTACATTCAAAACAAATAAAATATCAGCTCTAGGAAAATAAAATATTTCATAGAGTATAGAAATTACAGAGATCTTTTAGTACCTAACATTTCACCTTTACAGCCTTAAGGTTGTTGTCTAGTGCTTCACATTATTGAGAACTTTTCTTTCATAAATTATTTTTGCAAAATAAAGATTTCATGTCAGTAATCTGGCACAAAACTGCAGCTGCAGTTGATGACAGCCTATTTAGAAGTATGACTCACTGGGCTTGGTTTTCCTTCTAAAATTAATTTTTATTCCATTGAAATAAATAACATGAACTAGAATGGTTCTGATTACAGGAGATTCTGTCACCTATTACTTAGGAGCTTTTGCTGGGTCATTTGAATCATATAGGTTGGGAACTAATACCAATGTAATACTAAATGTAATCTCTATTTATATGAATTCTGTAAGAAACAGATAAATGGTGATGTGAACAAAAAAATAATCTAAAATATTCCAAAGTCAGACTAAGCAGTGGATTTTGTCTTTGCTGCATTCCCCTGATGATACGTTTCTTGTAGTACATTTCATTAGTTGCCATATATTTCTTCAATTGCTATATTTACAGCAGTTCTACACTACCGTGTACCAGTCAAAACCATCTGGCAAATCTTGTCAAAGATATTTCATTTGGATAGTTCTTCTGCCTGGGCAGATGCAGTGCAGTCTGTCAAGCCATGAAAATAAAAAAAAAAATAAATAATAAAAATAAACAAAATTAAGTTGCATTTCCTAGAGACTTTTAGCTGCATAAAGCTTTTATATCTGCAAGATAGTGAGAATTACAAGTGAATATATGAACTGCATTTTGGGATGTTGCATCAGTTTGCAGAGGACAAGAGAGCTGAAACAGATAATTCATGAATTGGGTTTTGTCCAGTTCAAAAGTTCTACAGCAGAAACCATTATACGTATAGCAAGAGAAGAATCTGTACATGCTATCATCAAGCTGTGTGTTTTTATGCTTTTCAAATTCTCTTATAATGTTCAATGTGTTGAAAAAGAAACTCATGCAGAGAATTGGAATTCAAAATATTGAATACGCTGATAGGAATTCACCCAGAATAGATAGATGATGCACCTTCTGACATATTTACCACCATAATATCAACATGAGTAACAAACCACGTAGGTCCTCATTTAGGTCCACACTTAAACATATGTTTAAATTCAAGCATGAACTTAAGTCCCATTGGAAAGTGCCTTCCCTGAAGACACAAATAATCCCTTTAAAACTTGTAAACATTGTGACTTGGCTGAATGTTGATAAGGATTCTAGTTGGGGATGGGACTTGTTTATTCAGTACCTAAGCCAGGAACACCATAAACAGAAAAAATTACTTCCACAACTGACATAAAAAATGTTAATGGTTCCATTTCATTCCTCTTCTGTTTTTAAAATAACAGCTTAAAATTACTTTTGAAGGCTCAACAACTGCAACTATGTGGGAGACAACACATTGAAATTTACTTCTGTTATAACAACAGTTTGTGTAACTCCTGTGAAAATAGATGTGGTGTTGTTGAATAATTTTTACAGTCTTATTAGATGTCTAGTTATATGTCTTTGTATAGTTGAAAGTTAATGCAGGGAACATTTTAATATGACTGCACGTTAATGGCTTTCAGTTCAATTACGTCAGAGTCTATGGGGAACACCTATTACTGGCCTAGGCTCTGAAGCTGAATTTAGAGGGTATATCTCTGCAGCCCCTCTATTGCTTGTCTAGACACATCTCTTAGGATTCAGAATTAAAAGTGACAGATTATATACCAGGCCTGACATTTACTTGATAGAATATAGAGATATTTATGACATGATAATAACTGTATCTGATACCTGCCTCATCTAAGATCAGGATGAAGCCCCAAAACTTCACATGTATCAAGGTCAAAACCCCTTTATGATTACATTATAAAATAAAAGTGTATGTATATATGTGCAAAAACCCAAGAACTTGGCTTTCCAATTTATTGTTTTAATAAATTAAATGATGGTCTGTCCTCAGAAGGACTCCTGAATATTGAAAAAAACTTGAAAAGTACACTTGAAAAGTGAACTATGAATACCTAAATCACATGTATTTTTTGATACAGTCAATTGAATTATATTCAAGAAATTATGTTAAGTCATTTAGCAAAGCTTGATTCCACTGCTCTCCAAACAAGGCAATTTATGTGAGATTTGCCCAGACCCTGGGTGCTCTCAATGGCCCTAATATCCCTGCCTGTCCCTGGGGCTCCTGCCCAGCACCCAGAGTCCCATTCTAGACCCTGAAGGCATCATTCACTGCACCAGTGAGGATATAGGATGTGTCTCCACCTGCCCTAGCCCATTCCAGGGTCATAGAATCATAGAATGTATTGGGTTGGACAATTTAAAGGTCATCTAGTCCCCCCCTTCTCCAGTTAGCAGGGACTTTACTAGGTCAAGTTGCTCAGCTTGACCTTGAATTTCTCCACTACCTCTATGGGTAACCTGTTCCAGTGATCTAACACCCTCAGAGTGAAGAACTTAGTCTGTCCCTATCCCCATGGAGCTGCTCAGCCCCTTGGTACCATCCCTGCCTCGCTGCCTCGTTGAGCACCTGTCACCCTGGGAACCACCCACCCTTCCAGCAGCACAAAAGCATTGGGTTTTCTTTTGGTTTTTTGGGTTTTTTTTTTCCATCTCAGTGGAAGAAATACAAAATCAGGAAGAAAGCTTCTGGTATTCCTTCCTGTTGTGTTCAAGGCTTTGTGCCCATAAAAATTGCTTGGTTTGATATGAAATATCCTTTATATCTTTCCCCTCTTCAGTAATTTAACCCTTCAAATTAACTTATTTTTCTACTAAAATTCATTAGATTCTAACAGACTTTGTTTGAAAATTAAAATCAAAGACTGCTTATTATATATCTTTAATCTTAATTCAACCACAATTTAATCTAATTTCATAAAAAAATACTTTCTTCTTGGGCTTTAGCTTTGAGTTCAATGAAACTTTATTGCAACTTTATTATATTTAATGCTTCAAAATGCTGCACAAAATCCTTTCTCATGAATCCTCATGTGACCATAGAAATGTAATTAGAAGATGTTGCATTTATTTTATAAATGATGACAGAGGTGAATCTATACTTCTAAGATTTGTGAGTTTTTACTTATCTCTAGCTGCTTACAGCAAAAATTTTGAATAGAACATGAAAGACATGAGAAAGTTGGTACTGTTTACAAAGGGAGGTAGATGAGAACCTAAAAATCTGAAATCCCTTATGTGTGTAAAACCAAAATAAACTTTATGTTCATTTGCCTGTATTTCCTGAAGAATATTTTACAACTTTGGGAATTGTTGACTAGTGCATTTTTACATTTAAATGTAATGAACTGTATATGGCAGTTGCTGATATAAATATATGAAGGAAAAATAAAGGAAACTACTTTTCCTCCAGCTCAGTGATTAACAGGCATGAAGAAAAAACTTTTAATCATCTTTCAGAGAAAAGGAAATGTATTATCATTGCTTGGTTTTTAACTTTTTTTATTTATTTTTATTTTAATGTGACTACAACTTGACCTAGTCAATACTAATATTAAAAATCTGGCAGGTATTCCAGGATCCTTTAGGATTTTTATTTCACATCGAACTATATTTATGCAAGACTTTTCAGAATAATTTCCATATTGCTGAATTAACATACTAGTTGCTGTATCTACTGAAAGATGAAATGCACAAATTCTGTACAACAGCTATGTACAGAAATTTGTTACATGAAGTGAATTATTTGAGATGAACTGAAAGCGTAAGGGAAATTCTAAAGAGGTAGAATGTAACTAACATTGAAAGTTGGCAAAGATGTTGCACAGTTTAACACAAGCTGTTTCTCTCTAATATCAGAGTGACAGTTTTGTATAAATGACATTTTGTGAGTAATAAAATGAAAAATACATCATTAAAATTAGAGACAGATTGCTAAATGGATTAGACTGTAAGTATCTTGGTTTTTTTCTTTCTTCTTCCACATGCATATTTCATCTTGCTGAAAAATTATATGCCAATGTTGTTCAGATTGCCAGATCTTAAAATGAGTTTTAAAATTCATTCAGTTGTACCATGTAATGGTTCTTTGGGGAGAGGAAATTCAGCACTGGATTTTTAGTATCCCTGAACAAACCATTCCAAGCTGTGTTCTGCAGTCTCTTAGATGTATGACATGCCTGGCATATGCAACGCCCTGTACACACATAAAGTAATTGCCAAACAATTAAAGGGCCTCTCTTTTCAGATGATCTTTCAAAACCAAAATTTTCTTTAAAGCCCATGTTAGGTTGCTGTTCAAAACTTGGTCTCGAAGTACATAAATGACTAATACATTGAGGGAGGTTCTGGAAACTAACTAGTCAGACTCCTTTGTCTTGGGTTTGTGTGGCAAGGTTTTGGTAGCAGGAGGCTACAAGGGTGTCTTCTGCAAGAAGCTATGAGAAGCTTCCTGCATGTCCAAAAAAGCCAATGCCATCTGGCTCTGAGATAGACCTGTTGCTGGCCAAGGTAAGCCCATCAGCAATAGTGTAGCACCTCTGGAATAACAGAGTTAAGGAGTGGAAAAAAACCTGGGCAACATCATGAGCAGTTGCAGCAGAGGAAGGACTGAGAACGTGTGACAGGGAGAGCTTTGCACTTCCCAAGGTCAGCACAGAAGCAGTGGGTGCAGGTGCTCCAGGCACCAGAGCAGAGATTCCCCTGAAGTCCAAGGAGAAGACCATGGTGAAGCAAGCTGTCCTCCTGAAGCACATGGAGATTGACTTTGGAGCAGATATCTGTCTGTAGCCCATGAAGGACCCCAAGCCAGAGCAGATGATTGCCTCTGAAGGAGGCTGTGAACTCATGGGAAACCCAAACTGGAGCAGAGTCGTGGCAGGACCTGTGGCTGCATGGGGAGAGGAGCCCATATTTGAGCAGGTTTGCTGTCAGGACTTGTGACCCTGTGGGGCACCAATGCTGGAGCAATCTGGTCCTAAAGGTCTGCCCCTTATGGAAGCGATCCATACTGGAGAAGTTCAGGACTCTCTCACATAAGTGTGATTCCATGCTGAAGCAGGGGCAGAGTGTGAGAAGTCCTTCCCCTGAGGAGAAAGGATCAGCAGAGGTAATGTGTGATGAGCTGACCCCCAACCCTCATTCTCTGTCCCTCTGTGTGACTGGGAGGAGGAGGTAGAGAAATCAGAAGTGAAGCTGAGACTTATGGAAGGTACTGGATACCATGATCATGGAAAGTACTGAATGCATCTGATGAAGAAGTAAGGGCCCTTGACTTTATGTAAAGCAAAAAAAGAGCAACAGAATGAGGATCTCACTCTGTAAAATAATCTTCTGATTAAGTGTAAGCTATTTTCTCCTCTTCTGAAATGAGTGTGTGCACATTAACGTCTGTAAATGTCAGGCAAGTGATCTGCTGTATTGAGCAGTCTCAGTTAAAACCTGTCTAATGCATGCCTGTCTTACCAAAGATACAGATGCTTTCTGTGGTCCTATAAAAATGTGCATTTTAGTGCTGAATGGGAGAGTTTATAGTTTAAATTACTCTTGTCTCCTTTGAAGCAGGAAAACTGGCAACTCCTTATCTAGACTTTAGCAGGTTGAGATAAACCTTGATAGCAAAAAGTATCTGGATTTTCAGAGCTTTTAGCTATAGTAGACTACTTAAACTAAAAACAGCTGTTAGTCAAAAAAGAACAATACCCTTTCATTTGTAAGATGTTCTGTAGTGGCTGGGATACTATTTAATAAGGTTTCTTTTTTCAGATGTGACTATTGTAAAATCTAAGTTACACACACGGACACTCACAGGCGCAAACAAGAGCACACAGTGATATAAAACACACAGTGTTTGAAGAGATGTTGTTTGGCTAACACACAGTAGTCATTTGGAATAAATGATCCATGGAGATCGCTGTGTTCAGGAAACTGTAGTTTAGTTCCAGCAGTATAGCAGTGAGATTACACTCATTGTTATGAAAATGTTATTGTTGTCTCTACACATCTATTATTCCCATGTGATGTCTGGAACAGTAAAATTATCCTCACTGAGAAACACTTTTTGTTCTTGAATATATTGAAATTACGTGGACAGTGAGGGCTTCTATCCTGTCTTCTGAATCATTACCATCGTGTTTCATTGTATTACATAAGAAAATGATTCTGACTCCTTTTGGGTTTTGTACTTTGTTTCTGCCAAGTTTCTATAATTTTTTTCTGGTGTAAATTTAAGTCTGTGTTTCAGTTAATATGGCAAACAAGGGAAGATAGTAATTGAATTTGTAGTGTATCTTCAGTGTGCTCACTTTGTTCATAGAAAACTGCTCAACAGTTTTAAAATACTGTATTGACTTGTTTAGTTAAGAAGGGAGACTCCTGTACTTATGGAATATTTCCTCCCAGGTCTCTGAAAATGTCAATATTGTGCACAGTGTCTCTCTACATTTCCAGTCTCCTGGAAATATAAATAACCAAATCTATATGACCAAAGATTTGGCTGACAAACAATGGTGGAAGTCCCCTTGATTTCCAAGGGGCAAAAATTTATGGCAGTTAAAATCTTCCTAATTTGCTGTGATTTCTGTGCAAAATCAAGTTCTGTACTTGAATCTCAATTAACTTTGCTTGGATTATATCATGGTTTTCCTTGAAAATCAGTTTGGACACTCATGAAACTCATCTCCTGTTCAGGCTGAACTTCTGATAGTCTACCCTGATATCTGATTTTGCAAAGATTTAATGTCAGTACTCTTTTCTGGAATTTTATAATATATGAGACAGAAATGGGGATCTAGTGGGAAAGATCAGGCTGTCAAAGGAGAGCTTTAGGAAGTGTTTGGTTATTGTATAGTAATCTCCTCACAATGTCCACATGCACACGTGCCAAATGATCACAATAACTATACAACTTTCTCATTCAGCTCTGTGAAGGCATCAACACCCAGATGGAGTTCGAAACAATGCATTAAACTCTGAAAATGAATCCTAAAGAAACAATTTATTCTGAGAGAAAGAATTTGCAGCCCATGGAAAGCTGAGGTTTAGTCTTATCCTTTTCCTCATATGTTAGCATGAAATCAGACTTGCATAGTTGGTTTCTAGACAGATTTTTGTATTTGCATATGCATATTCTTATTCTTGCCATGGCTTATGTTGGGACCTGGCAGGTCAATCCAAAGTTGTGAACCTCCTTTCCAGACAAGGACTTTGAGCCCCTTATGTCAACCAAAGAGTTGAGTTACTTCTTTCAGGATTTCTTGTCTCACTGTGGTGGTTTAGTCTCGGATGCATGCCAGCTGTCCACCAAGTTACTCTATCATACCCCTATTCAGCAGGACAGAGAGGGAAAAAAATTAAGAAGGCAAAGAAAACTCCAACCCCAAACTCATGGGTCAAGATAAAGGCAGTTTAATACATCAAAAGGAAAAGGCTGTGTGCGAAAACAAAGGAAAAGCACAAGGTCCTTCTCAGCTTCCCATCAGTAGGTGATGTCTAGCCACTTCCTGGAAGGCAAAATACTGTAGAAAACTGAATGTCCCACTTCTTCCCCTCCCCCTGCCTTATCTCAGCTTCTTATTGCTGAGCATGATGTTATATGGCACAGAATATCTCTTTGGTCCTTTTGTGTCAGCTCTCCTGGCTGTGTCCCCTCCCAAGATCTTGCCCACCCCTAACCTGCTGCTGAAGAGGGTTGTATTGTAGAGGCAGCCCTGATGAGTGCCAGCACTGCCCAGTAACAGCCAGACCCTGGTGTGTTGTCAACCCCTTGCTGGCTGCAAAATCACAGCACAGCACTCAGAGGGCTGCTTTGGGGACAGTTAACTCCATCCCAGACAGACCCCAAACATTAATGCCCTAATATGGTGATGTCTCGTCTATTTGCTTTAGGATCTGGTTCATTTCCAGTTTGAAGTGCCTGGCCCCAGAAAAGGAAAGAAAGAATATTTGAGCTTCTCTAATGTAGTTTCCTGCATACTGTGAACAATTTTCTAAAGGAGCACTTCTGAGATCTATAGATGGAATTGAGGCTACTGAAATCAAATGTCAGCTCTTTGACCTGTATATGCAAATTAGGAAACATCAGAGAATAATCCAGTCTAAGGTACATGTCTATTCTTTCCTACTGAGAATACAGTGAAATAACTGGCAATGTTCATCTTCTCCATTCACTTGGGACACACCCTACTGATTTTGTCTGTGCAGAAATTAAAATACCCACATCTAAAAATGAATAGGACTTCATATCTGCAGGACTTTACTCTCTCCTGAGTATATAATCTAATAGTCCAACAGAGTGTTTCCACTACTGAAGCCATGGACTGCTGATCTGAACCTATGGAGGCACTGACCTGGACCAGTCAATGAGCAGGTACCTAGGTATCTAGTCACTGACAAATTTAATTTTAGTTTTGAAAACCTAAAATATTCAGGCTTTCTTAAGAACATTTAGGAAGATTTCTAGAGTGGCTGCCCACTGGATTGCAGCAAAGTTTTATCTGGTATTTAATAGACTGCCATCTCATTAAGATCACAGATTTACGGACTCATCACAGAAGCACAGGTATGGGTTGCCAGGGACCTCTGGAGATCACCTAGTCCAATCGTCTTGCTAAAGCAGGATCACCTAGAGCAAGTAGCACAGGATGGTGTTATGAATCATGATAATGGTGCTTATGGCAGGTTATGAATCTCTCCAGAGAAGGACACAACCTCTCTGGGCAGCTTGTCCCAGTGCTTTGTCAAACTCACAGTGAAGAAGTCTTTATTGAGAGGGAACCCATTGCCAGTTGTCCTATTACTGAGCACCACTGAGAAGAGTCTGGCCCCTTCTTCTAGATATCCACCCTTTTGATATCTATAAGCATTGATCAGATCCCATCTCAGGCTAAACAGGCCCAGCTTTCTCAGCCTTTCTTCATAAGAGAGATGTTCCAGTCCCCTCATCACCTCTAGCCCTCCACTAGACTCTCTCCAGTAGTTTCCTGTCTTTCTTGAAACGGGGACCCCAGTACTCTGGATACAGCCTCATCAGGGCAGAGTAAAGCAGCAGGATAACCATGCTGGACACACTCTTCTTAATGCCAAGACTACTGGGAGAATGAAACTGAATTTAAAAATTTATAAAAAGTGTAAGTTGTAGAGAAACAGAGAAAGACAATTTGTGACTTCTAACATAAATAAAGATTAAAATATTGTATCATGAATTCTTATTTTCATTGTTTGTATTATTATAATGCCAGATATTCTGATCCTGCCAGAGCCAATTGGATTTGATGAGAAGATTAACTTGGTTTGGAATCAGGAAATAGGTGCAAACATCAGACTTCATTAGATTTTCCTGAACTGTACTGAAATTGAAGTTTATTTCATGCCATGTATAATTAGACAGTTATCGTAATTATTCCAATTTATTTCATATCCAGACTTTTGCATTGCATCCTTTTAAGACAAGAATTGAAATATCTTATAACCCAAGGCAGTTAAAAACAAAATTTGTCATGTCCCATTCATCTAGAGGACAATCAACATTTGTATCTGTTCTCTGATCACAACATCCTGATGCATCAAAGTATGACAGAATTTCATCAGAACAGACAATTCATGTAGATGACATCTGTACAGGAGAAAGGAAGAATGATTTTAAAGGGTCATTTAAAACAACAATAATTTATTCATTTCTAAACTGCTTTGTTGACCGAGTCCATCTTGAAGTGTCTTTCAGCTCATCTTTAATACAAAGGATTACACAGGACTGACTAGATTGAATTATTACAGTGTACATTATTTCATTAAACTTGAAAGTTTTTTTCTATCTGTCATACTTGCATGTACAGACTGATTTCTAGAGGGATTTTGACAGGTTGAAGCTGACTGGGTTGTGTATTTAATTCACTTTTATACAGCAGGATACAATATCTATAGACAGCATCAGAACTCAGAGGCCAATGGATCAAAAAGAGTAATTATAGAATCACTTGGGTTAGACCTTTAAGATCATTCAGTCCAACCACAGCCTAACCTTGCTTAGTCTACCTCTAGATCATGTCCTTCAGCACATCATCTACACACCTTTTAAATACCTCCAGGGGTGGTGACTCCACCACTTACCTGGGCAGCCTGTTCCAATGCCTGACAACTCTTCTAGTAGAGAAAAAGGTTCCCATTTCCTGATGTCTAACCTAAATCTCCCCTGGTGCAGTTTGTAACCATTTCCTCTCATTCTGTCACTTGTTACCTCAGAGGAGAGACCAACCCCCACCTCTCTGCACCCTCCTTGCAAGTACTTGTAGAGAGTGATAAGGTCTTAGCCTCCTTTTCTCCAGAGTAAAAAGCCCCAGCTCCCCCAGCTGTGCCTCATAACACTTGAGCTCCAGTCCCTTCAACAGCTTCATCACCCTTCTCTGGACACACTCCAGCATCTCACATCCTTCTTGTAGTGAGGGGCCCAAAACTGCACACAGCACTTGAGGTGTGGTCTCACCAGAGCTGAAGACAATGGGACAATCACCTCCCTACTCCTGCTTGTCACACTATTCCTGATTCAAGCCAAGATGCCATTGGCCTTCTTGGCCACTTGGGTACACAGCTGGCTCATGTTCAGCTGGCTGTCAGCTAACACCCCCAGGTCCTTCTGCTCCAGGGAACTCTGTAGCCACCCTGCCCCAAGCATGTTGTTGTGATCCAAGCGCAGGACCCAGCACTTGGCCTTATTGTACCATATGTTTGACCTTTGCCCATCGATCTAACCAAATAAAAGCATAGTCTTGAGATTTTAAATGTTACATAAAAGGAATTATTGTCTCTGTGATTAATATAGAATGATCAAAAGGACCAGAAGATGAGTTCCCAAAGGTATTTTTCCACTGTTCTCGTTCTGAGACCAGAGCCCCACTGATAATTAGACACCATGAACTAACTTCAGTGGTTCAGGGAAAGTTTGTCTAGCACAGAAGTAACAGAGTGGATGCAACTGCAGCTGAACATTGTTTCATGCTTGGTAATATCATAGAAATTGGTTTAAGAGCAGGGCTAGATCAAAAGCCAATGAACAGCAATGAGCAAGGAATACACATATCTTAGAGCGTTACAAGGATTTTTGACTGCGGTGCAAAGTATACTGATGAGCCAGTGTACCCTCTTTGTTGGACCCTGTGTGTGCTCTGCACCATTGTTTCCTCTGTCATTCTCTGGTCCAAAAACAACAAAGAAAAAGCTCATTCCTGTCTTATCTCTGAGTCCTGTCATTTCCTTAATTTTCTTCTTGCAGCTTTATAATGAGGCATAGCCTGCTTTCAATGACCTCTTGCTCACAGAAACTTTATTTTCAGACTCTTCTCAATAGTGTACAGTGACAGGACAAGGGGCAATGGGTGTAAGCTGGAGCACAGTAAATTCTATCTCAATATGAAGAAAACTTCTTTCACCTGAGGGTGACAGAGAACTAGGACAGGCTGTGAAGAGAGGTTGTGGAGCCTGAAGAGATTCAAAACCCTCCTGGATGTGATCCTGAGCAACCTGTTGTCGGTGATCCTGCTTTAGCAGGGTGGGTTGGACTAAATGATCTCCACAGGTCCCTGCCAACCCCAACCTGTGTTTTTATGAACCTGTGATTCTGTAATACATCTCACAACCTCCACCACCAGTTTTGAGTTAGCAAATGACACTAACCTAAGTTAGGTGGGAGTTTTGATCTGCTTGAGGGTACAAAGGGTCTACAGAGGGATCTAGAGAAGCTGGATGGGCCAAGGACAATGGTATGAGGTTCAATAAAAAGAATAATCATGAGTGATAGATAAGAAAATTAAATATGAGGGCACAGTTAATCACAAATTTTATAAGAGGTCTGCAGGTACGTGGAATAGCAGGCTGAGTGGCATCATGGAATTTGCACCTTGGAGAATACATCACGTCAAATTGTATTGTATTGTGGGTTTGAGGTGAGTATATGAACAAACAGGTATTGTTCTAATAATTCATAATCTTTTGAATCCATAACAACCTGACAACAATAAAGACAGCTAACTTTGATTACAGCCCTGCTAATTATATCAATCAATAAGCCTAAACATTGTCCTTTTCATATGTTTGCCTAGCCTTTGAATAAGTATAGTTAAAAAGACATCTTTACTGGGTTGGTTGACTCAGTGTGTCTTCAGAAATTAGAAACAAAGTCATACAAACCAGGATGGATAAAGTCATTGCAGGAACTTATCTCTTGTACAAATTCTTTCTGCTTTGTCCTGGTGTTTCTCCCTGAATATCAGAGAATGATATGAAATTTATTCAGTGAATAAATTCCATAAGAAAAATTAATTACTTACTGATCCTTTTGTCATTAACTCTGGATACCAAAGACACAAGGACTTATTTAGAAGAAAAAATACTGATTTTATGACCTTAATTTTAAATCTGTTCTTTTTAATGAAACATCTTTTAATGTTGACTTAAAAAATTTAAGGGCAAAGAAACTATTGTGTATTTTAAGTTTTCTCACAAAGCTGCTACTGAGTGAGACAGCGTTGCACTCAACATCAACTGAGGTAAAGAGAACATCAGCCCCTAAACATGTGCCTCTATCAACTAAACTGTCCCTTTTTTCCACAGTACTAAAATAACATGCTCAATTCTATCAGAGTAGCTTGCTTTTGTTGTGCAAATTCTGATCACATTTTAGACATGTTTTCACACTTGTTTCCACACATTTCTGGGCCAAATACCCCTACCTGCTTCTGGCTTGCTCTCATTTCATCTTGTGAAAAGTAGACTAGCTTAAGTAAAAAATGGAAGAAGAGAGAACATCAGTGTGGTGTCTCTCTTCTTTCCCCTCTCTCCAGAGAGAGGGAACTCCTCATTATTTCTTAGTCCTGGAAATGTGAAAGGAGTTCAAGCCCTGTCATGTGCCAGTGGAATAAAAGGCTGAATGCTCCATCTTCTGAGTGATCAAGTAGAAAAAATTTGTACAGAAGGGCAGGACTTCATCCTCTTCTGTATGGATTTACATATACTCCGAAAGTGCTGGTCAACAGATGTCAGAGTTTGAAAAACTCCTGGTTTATGAGCAACTAAAAGTAGTAAAGTATAAGATCGTCACTAAGCTAATTATATTTTACTCAAAATGAGTACATGTACTTGTCAGGAAATTCACAAGGAAAATTCATAAACTGAAAGATTTTTAGGACCTTATGTGGGGATTTTGGAAAGTTACTAGTTTAGACTCGACCTTATATTTAAGTTGGTTAAAGCTAAGTGAGATGAACTCAAACCACTAACAGGTTTAAGTGGGAGTTGAACTTACATGCCAGTCTGTTTTGTCAGTCAGGCCAAAGTGCCTGTTATGACTAAAGAAGTTATTCGAGACTTTCTAGGGGCTAGATCACTGGAGACTTGCTCAAATGGCTGAGTCCTCACATTCTCATCTAGCTGATGTCAAAGGCATTTCTGAGAAAGGTCAAAAACTTGACTGACTCCTTTCAGCTTATCAGTTCCACGCCACATTCATACTATCATAGGAGTTCAAGAGGATGATTCCTCATGAGTTAAATGGACTGTCTTGGATTAAAGGTTAGTTGTGGAAGGGAGGTCCATCATCAGCTAATTTGTTTGTCTGCCTGGCTAGCTATTATTTTGCTGTGGAAAAATCTTAAGCCCACAGTATAATGGCATTACTGTCTGGTATTCGTAATTCTAGCCACACAGTCCTCTTTCTTCAAAATTGATTTTCTCATTATTTGCTGAAGCCAATTTTATTTTTTCTGTGAGATGCAACAATAAGTAAACAACATATGTTGTTGATTCAAAGGATTAACAAAAGAGTGGGGCTTTTTCATGCTCAAAAATCCTGTCTGTTGAGCGCATGTAATATACTCTCTGCTTTTGCTAATTTCTCCTGCTTCTAAGTGTTTGCATTCAAAACTGAAAAGGACTTAGATGTTAAGTACACATGTGCTTTGAGTCATAAATTTATCATTCTAAATATATCTTATGTACACTCACATAAATTACTTTTTTTTTTGCTTAATCTATCAGTCATTGTACAAACAGTACAAGGGCACACATTAGTCTTGATCTTCAGGAAGATATTGTATACAGTTGGGTAAGTTGAAGTTCCTATTTTGTGCACTGGAGTATGATTTCACCCCTGGATTACAGACACTATGTTTTGTGTACAAGACTCATATGTCCCCTAGTAGCAGTCAGCTTGTGTCTTCCCATACTGACATTGTTTTTAGTGATGCAGCATAGTTATTCAAATGTCATCACAACTGCACACCTGCAAGGATTCCAGACATAATATAAATGTGATAATGGAAAGAAACTTCTGCGTTGGGTCCAAACCTGTAGTGAAGATCCTGCCATCCTAAAATCAACCAAGAACATACAGTTAAAAGACATTGGGGGGAAAAAATATATTCTTTTTGATGGCCCTTTTCAGTCAGTGAAAGCAAAGGTGTAACTATATTGTAAGCTCAGTCTTTTCCATTAATCTTGCCCACCCACCCAGTTTGCAGGAAGGCCTCTGATTCACTTTTTACTCATATTCTCCAACTCTTGTCTGAATTGTTCTTTGGCTCAGAAGAGCATTTATGGCAGTGTAGTGTTTGTGTATGTGTTCCTCTAAATATCAAATCACAGGAGTACTGAAGTTCAGAATTACGATTAGATATTGTGATCACAAAATATAATTTGTGTTTTAAATAGTCATTCAGAGAGGAGATGGAGCCATGTGAGACATAGCTGGCCAATGAAAAGTGTGAGTAATCTACAGTGAGTCACATGAATATTCAGACAGAAACTGGAAACAATCAAAGTCTGATAATTACCTAATCAAAAGTAGAAAAGAACTAAAAATTGAAGAATTGTATAAATATCTCATTTAGTAAAATTAACTTATACTCTGGCTTTTCACAAGTACTTTGCTAAAATCTCAGTTATTTGAATGTCAAACTTCTTTTCTCAGTGCTGACTATTGTGCTTATTACCAGTAAAATATTCTCATGATATTATGGAGTGTATTGTTGTCTTCTGCTATCACTTGAAATCCCTCTACAGCACACATATTCTTCCAGGTGCAGTTTAGAGCATTCTCTATGTAAAACATGCTGCATAAATTTAAACCTGTGTCGTACAACGTACAATTCACGATGCTTAGTTCTCTGTGCCTAGGTGAATAAGATAGCAGTAGGAGGAGATGTTATATGTTTAGCATTTATTTTTCCAAGTACTGAGGGAAACATAACTACATTAAGCACCCCTGAGCTATGACAGTCAATTGAAAATTATTAGAATTAAATAATATACTGTCCCTTTTCTTAACTCCTATGCTCTTTATTAGTCGCTGATACACTGCATAGGACCTGTAACATAAAACCAAAGGTATTTATGTAAGTAATTTGAAGAAGGTTTTGTGGAGTAACATTTTGAGAGGAAAACGAAATTGAGATGACAAATACCACAGCAAATTTATTTTCCAGTTACTCTATGATTTTTTAACTCTTATTCACTAGTAGGAACATTTTAAAATGTACATTTATAGTTTATAATTGGTTTAGGATATATATAAATGTATAATCCTCAAAATCGTATTTTAGTTTATAAATTAATATCAAATGGTTGATTCTATGAGTGCTAGCCCACAGAAAATGGGGCATATATCCTATGTCTAATTTAACCATCAATTTCATATTTTCACAATATGTTTATACATGGTGTACACACTAAATATTATCCACTTAAATTACACAATCATCAAAAAGAAAGTAATTTTTAAAATATATATACACTATGGCATTGCATTTAAACTATGCATACCTACTTGCACAGAATTATGTCAATTGACTGTACTACAACGTAACCAGAATTTCATTGTTACCATCTAATCAATTATTACTAATTTATTTTGACATCTTGTCCATGAAGACCTGTCTGAAATCAGGCATCTGCTTCTGATTAGAATCAGTTGTGATTTAAACATATCAACCTCAAATCTTGCTTTAGTCATTGGACCTTCGTGTGGTCACTAGTCCCTACTGGCTGAATGATCTCTAATTTGATTATCCTGCATTAGTCACCATCTACCAGATGTAGACATGAAAAATTTCCCAGTAGGTTTATAAAGTCATTTATGACAGGAAGCAATTTTTCAGTGCATTCATCACTTCTGTCTCCATCACACCACTTCTTTCAACAAAGAGTTTTTGGAATATAATACCAAAAAAGGTGAAATCATATACTTCCATCTGTAACTGTAATGATGATACCTCTTTATATACTTTTTTTAATATAGCCTAATATCATCTGGGTTGTTCATTCAAAGGTTAGTCTTTTATTTTCTAAATAATTGATACTAATTCTATATGTTTCTGGTTTTACTTTTAATTATAATTATATTTATGAATACATTACATTTCAGTAGTTATTTACGAAGTCATGTATTATTTATTTGTAGTGGTATGTTACCAGTCATATATAGCAACATATTAGTTGACATTAACATTCAGCCTCCTTTTTGCCATGGAGCTAAAACGAAAAGATAGACTGCTGGATAGTAAAAAACAGACTTAGCTTTATTAGTGAATTGGTGTCCTCACTAAAACAGATAGCTTCCTGAAAGAAAACAACTTCATTGCAGCAGCTGCTAGAGTTTGAATAACAGGGTGTCCTATGCAGAAACTTTTCTTATGGTCTGGAATGGCGCAATCCTCAAAGCCAGAAAAAGATTGCTCCAAGTTGTACTAAATATGTTATTAATTAGATTTTGGGGAGAAAAGATAGTAGTAACTGTGAAAGAAGAAGACGAGGGAGGAGGTGTTTGCAGAAGTACTAAGTTAGCTATATCATAAGGGAGAGAAAAAAAGAGAGGAAGGTGAGTTACTTTCTGAGAGACATGGAATTCATGTGAAATACTAATTTTCTTAAGTTATGAGAGTTAAAAACAAACATAATATAAGATTTGGAAAATGTGCAAAATCATGGGTTGCAATGAAAGCTGAAATGTGTAGAGGAAAATGAATGTGTCCAGTGTTCAGCAGATATTAGTCGGCATAAAATTTGAAGACCTTTGGAGCATTATGGCCCTTAGGCTATAAGACTTCTAATTTTTATTTTTTTAATATGAGCCAGAATCACAATTATAGGAATATAAAATGATACAGTGTCTGTTTTGGAGTCAACTTAAGTGCTTTGTTCAGGGAGTGATAAAGTTCAACACTAAAGTCATTCTGGGCAGAGAAGCCACCACATGATCTACTTATTCATGGTCCAACACAATCTACATTGTTTAGGAGCTAATCTCTACCTGGGAATAAAAAATTTGTGTTTTGTTATTGCCCTTGACTAGTATCTTGATTTCAAATTCTATATTCAAATATATTTGGGCTTGATAGAATTCTATGATTATGTCTCATGCGTAAAGCTAAATCAGCTGAGTAATTTCTTTTTTTCATCCTCACACTTGAAAGATCCATGTGAAAATGCTGTGGATACCGCAACTGCACCCAATGTCAAACAGCTCTGAAAGTCTTAGTAGTTTCCCACAAGAAGAAACTTGTTTTGATAGCATCAAAATAGATACCCTGAGTGAATCCTCTCTTACAAGAACTAATCTTGGAACTAATCAAGGAAACAGGACTGTTGATATCTCAAAGGTTTAAGACATCCCATACTGGAATATATGTGAGACTATGAGAACATAGATAATTTAGTATGAATGATCAAGAAGAAACTTTTTAAGTAATAACTGAACCAAATCCTTGAAAATTCAGCTTATCCCTGAAAGCACTCCTGATGCAAATACTTCTACCTTAGATGACTTCTGTAGCTTACCTTACCTACATACTCTATCCTCCTTTTTGGTACTAAACCAGTACAGAAATACGTTGTACATTACATTCTGAAGCAGGGAAACAAGAAAAATCTCAAAGCACAATTGGCTTGTGCAGTTGCTAATTAAAAAGTTAAATTTTATATTAATCAAATCTTGATCCAAAAAGGATCAGTGAGTGCATGTGTGTACTTTAAAAACGTAATAAACATAATGCTTTAAAAACTAAGTTAACAATTTAAGATTAAACCCAAGATATGTAGATAGAAGAGATAGCAATAAATGTTTGTGGAAAAAATATAAAAATAAGAAACTGTTACCAAATGGATCATTTGAAGTAATATAAAGTCAACATCATAATAGAAGTAATTCCTTTTATTATCATCTGATTATTTTCAGGCATAGCCTGGCAAATAGGACAGTGAGTGTTGAAGCACCATTAAATATACAATAGTAATTTTGCCTTGTCTGACTTTTGTTTAAACTCATTTTCACCAGAAATTATTTTAGTTATTTAGTTTTATCATGAAATACAACTATGTATGGAATAATTTTTGTTTGTTGGTTGTTTTTTTGTCTTTTTTTCCCGAAGATTTCCCCAAATAGAATTCCTGTTACTTCTGTTACTATATAATACTCTTTTTAACTGGAATGGGAGCTTCACAAATTAATTGGGATCACTCAAACCATCCATCCCTATTTCTTTTCAATGAAGTGTGTAGACAATGATGGTCCCATTCACAGAACTCCCTAGAAGCTGTTTGGCTACTTCAAGCTGAGGGAAGAAACATTTGATGACTTACTAAGGACTATATAATTTCCTCATGACAGGGTCTTGGATTGAATGAAATGAATATTTTAGAAAAATATGAATCTTGAGTTTTCATCCAAAAACGACAAGATGTACCTCACAGCCAGGACATTTAAAATATCAGGCCTGAAACCCTGTCAGCCATTCCAGTCTTCTTTTTCTCACATCAGGAAATTTTGTTCACCTGTTTTTTCTGGAATACTTTTTTCCCCAGTGTGTATCTAAGGAGTTACACCAAAGCAGGCTGACCTGAAAGCAATCATTGTGCAGATTTAGCTGAATGTATGAGTCAAGGTTTTATGAAATTGAGAATGGAGTATGATTAAGTATGAAAGAAAGATAGGGGAGGTAGGAGCAGTAATAGTGTTCCTGTGCTCAGTTCTCTTCCTGGTAGACATGAAATTTTTCCTAGAGAAAATTTAATATATGCATTTTAAAAAAACTCTTTTCCTTTTGTTTAAACAATGAAGTACTAAGAAAATAAAAAATCCATCAAAAACTTCCTAAGCACTTTAGCACTGCTTTTTGTTTTGTGGGGATGGGATGGAGTCAGTCTGAGGAAACCAAATGCTAAGCACATAGCTTAAGTCTCTAGTCTGCCTGATTGGAGAATGAGGAAAGACTATAACTAGTAACAGGAATTTCCTATTATTTTTTCTCCTCTATTTCCAACATTTCTTTTACTCCCCAAACACATTTTAGTATTTTAATTGGATAAGTAGAGATCCTGGGAAATCTGTTTAGCTATGACAAAGGAAATTCATTATATTTTGCAGGACCTTGTGGTAAGCTTTAGTTTTTCGTTCTTCTTACACCTGGTAACAGGGAATACCTTCAGCAGTATGAGATCCAGCATTCACTGGTTATGTTTGCCCTTGCATTCTGCAGCTTATTTTGATATAAGGCAATTAAGCATTGCCTAAGGCAAGGAGATGTGTGCATCTTTTTCTTTTGGGGTACCTTGGTAAAAGCATGAGATAGCCTGCTCTTGGAAGGCTTTCTTGTTTATTCTCATGGTCAAAGCTAGCTCATATTTCTTTTTGTTCCTCTATGGGCCACTTTGAGTAAAGTAGATATATATTTACTCCGTGATCTGCAGCTAAGACTTATTTCCTTTTTTGAGAGCTGGCTGAATCTGACCTGAAATATGACATGTGGTTTATTTTAACAGGAAACTTTTGTTTCATTGTGGTATTTGTCATCTCAAAGCAACTGCAAGTTGTGCTCATATATATCCTCTGCCTTCTATGGGATTTCCCATGTGATGGGAAAAAAATTAGTGTCATGAAATTTGAGTACTGAAATGTAACACCTTCTCTCAATCTCCAACTGTTTGAAACACAAAATAATAGCATCACAGAAACAAGACAGGAAGGCTCTTAGCAAAGTGTACCTTTTTTTTTACTCTGACAAAAGACTGGTGCTGTTTAATATATAGATCAATGTTATAGACAGTGGAATTAAGTGCACCCTCAGCAAATTTGTGGATGATACCAAGCTGAGAGGTGAGGTTAACACACTGGCAGGACAGGATGCCATCCAGACAAATCTGGACAGGCTGGAGAGGTTGGCCTGTGCAAATGTCATGAGGTTCAACAAGGACAAGTGCAGAGTTCTGCACTTGGGGTGGACCAGTCCTGGTTACCAACATAGACTGGGAGGTGATGTGATACAGAGCAGCTCTCTGGAAAATAACTTGGGAGTATTGGTGGATGAAAAGCTGGACGTGACTCAACAGTGTGTGCTTACAGCCCAGAAGACCAACTGTATTCTGGGCTGCATCAGCAAAGCTGTGGCCAGCAGGTCAAGAGAGGTGATTTTGCCCTCTTGTGATTCTGCCACTGCTCTCACGAGACGCGGCCTGGAGTACTGCATCCAACTCTAGAGCCCTCAGCACAAGGACATGGAACTATTGAAGAGGGTCCAGAGGAGGGCCACAAGGATGATACGAGGGCTGGAGCATGAAGACAGGTGGAAAGACCTGGGACTGTTCAGCATGGAGAAGAGAAGGCTGCGGGGTGACATCATAGTGGCCAACCAGTACCTGAAGGGACCTACAGAAAAGCTGCAGAGGGACTATTTTCCAGGGAATGTGGCATTAGGACAAGGGGCAGTGGTTTTAAACTAGAGCAGGGCAGGTTTAAATTAGACATTAGGAAGAAGTTCTTCACCATAAGGGTGGTGAGGCACTGGAACAGGTTGCTCAGAGAGGTGGTGGAGGCCCCAACCCTGAAGACATTTAAGGCCAGGCTTGATAAGGCTCTGAGCAACCTGATCTATTGCAGGATGTCCCTGCTCACTGCAGGGGGATTGGACTAGATGGCCATTGACGGTCCCTTCCAACACTGTGATTCTATGGCGATTTTATGATAAGAGAGGCAGGATGTCTCTTAGAGAAGCTCCCTCAAAAAAAAAAAAAAAAAAAAGCAAATATTTTCAAGTGTAGTTCTGTTTCAAACATTAAGCTGTTTTGAAGCACCTAAAGCACCTTACCTGACTGGGTCTTAACTTATCTAGAAAAAACTTGGTAAAGACCTGCTGTGCAGAACCTATGAAAATCAGGAGACCTTTCTGTAAATAGTTTTTCACCAAAGTTTGAAATTATCGCCATGCATTGAGAAATTCAAGATATTAACTGGCTTATGGGTGGCAGATCTTGGGAACTACTTTCAGGAGCCTGAAAGAGACACTTGTAGGTGCTGGAATGTAGACTACCTTAGTCAGTTTGTATGATTACTCAAGTTCTGTAAGAGTGACTTAATAAATTGGTGAGTTTTTTTCCAGATGAAACTATGAAAGCACATTCTACAAAAGCTGATGTCTGTCTCACATTCTTCAACAACAAGACCATGAGATAAATATTGATCTCTTTGTGAAGAAAATTGACTTTTTCTAAAATACTGATTCACTATTCACCAAGTTCCTGTTGGACTGGAGGTGGAACTAGAAAATGCTACTGATGACCAAGAAGGTATTATAACACAGAGGAAATCTCTATTTGTCTGATACCTTTTAATCATATACAGAGAAAAAAAAATGGTTTCATGAACTCCTGTACAAAAGGAGCATAGGAACGTGCTTAGACCAAGCATGAAAAGATGAGACTGATAGCATGCCTAACAGTTTGAAAACAGAATACATGGTGATCTCTTATCTACAAGGGCCATGGTCTTGTATTACTTGGTAAAACTGTAGTCTAATTAAACACTATTATTGTATTTCACCTCTTCCCCC
>VXBZ01012098.1:537165-607345 GCA_013399135.1 Heliornis fulica | reverse complement strand
AGTAAATGTCTGGCTTTGGGTCATTTCAAAGAGCTTACTGAAGTGTTTATTTGATCTGTGTTCTGTTTCTTAGCAATTCCATATAAAGGAAAGAGAAGAACATATAACTTCACGTTCAGTTCTGATGTTCTGATGTATCGTGCAGGATCAGGTTTGAACATAGTTTTTAAATACATTTTTCCTGCTCTTTTAATATTTATTTAACTGCACTTTGATGGCAGAAAATTACTAGATGTCTAAACAAAAAAAAAGAGAGATAGAATTAAATTATACTTAAAATAATCAAAGAAAATATTACATGTTGAGCTGGCACAAGCTGTTGTTGCTTCCTTGAAACACTTGCTAGGAACTGGCTTGATGTGTTTTATTTTGTCCAAGTGCTTTAGATGTGTGGCAACAAGGCACTGAATATATCATTAATCTTATTTTTGAAAGTGTAGGTATTCCAAGAACAAAATAATAAAATTTAAGACTTGGACACCACAGCTCACCAGCTTCAGTTTCTTGTCTTTCCTCTTCAGATTCCTGGTGTTCCTCATGACTTTTAATGGAGAGAGGCTAGGTAACCATTCACTTTTGGAAGTAAATTTCTTGGTAGCTGAATGAGAAGAAAAAATAGAAGATACAAGCACCACAACTTTGTCATAAAGTGCCTAATGAGTTTGCCAAGATATAATAACTTTGTGTGCCTTTATAAATTTTCTGATTGTAATATCAGAGAACAGGACTGGATAAATTATATTGGAAAATACCTTTCTCATGAGTTTGTGCTGCCTTTGCATCCTTTCAGTGAAAATCTTAATCAGGATTGATATTTTATGTACTGGTGCACGGGAGTCAGTACCTAAGTCAGATGGTCATCTAAGAGACTCAACGCTGGAGGGAGGAACTTCTAACCCTGAAGACCAATTCACTTGTTGTATTACAAAGATGTCACTGTCTGCAGCAGGAAGAGTTCTCACTTACTCCAGTCTGTTTGTTTGTTTTGGTTTCTAAGATTGCAGCTGGTGTCTTATCTATCACTGAGTGAATCTCAGTAAGATCAAGGCTGTTGCCACAGAACTAAGACGACCTCATGATCCTATTGCTATTGGCAGGAGAAAATCATATTGAATTGTTGGCATCTCACAGGAGTTCAGCACTGACTTGAGTGAGTTCCTGACTTTCTACTTATTCGTTTAAGTAAATTTCTGATTAGCATCTTCACTGGACAAAGTCATATTTGGAATCTGAGTTCATTCCACAGATGTAGCTTCCAAAATAGTTTCTTTTTACAAAAGACATTCCACAAGCATGATCAAGTAGAGCATGTTCCTATTCCATTAAAGTGTACTTCAGTGAAGGAAAATTTTATAAGTTTATGCATAATTGACAGTAGAAGTAGAGAGAAGTCCCTTTAATGAGCCATAGTTCTATGAGCTCTCGCTCAATTGAATAAATTTTTACTTTCTTAAAACATGGGCCACCAAGATAGGTTTAAAATAACAGTTTATAATTAAAAACTGATCCAGAACAGCCCAAGATAAACTATACCATGATGCCATTGATGTTTAATCCAAAAGAGAGACATGTGAATCTCTAACAGAAAAGGGAAAGCTTACCTCCCATCTGTCCCCAAATATCTTCCTTTGTTTAAGATAGTGGACTTCTGTCTTAGTCTATTTCATTGCATTCCACAGAATTTGAATTTATAAATGTCAGCTTTCAAAGTGTCTGGCATGCATGTCAAACTCTTTAAAATATTACTTTAAAGGAAAATCATGTTTCAGATATCAAGGCAAGCATGTGTGCCAGCCTGTTTTCTTTTTCAGGTGCTAATGTCATTACAAATAACATATTCAGTTCTGAAATCAGTATAGAAAGTTATGAACCAACAGCTTCCAAGAATATTTTGTCCATGATTAAAGAAAGCATTCCATAATAAATATCTTCTATTTTCCTTAAAACCCCACATGTAGCTGATCCTAAATTTATTGAAAAAACATATGAATGGTGATGCTTTTTCCCCAAAACCCTTTTCTTTTTCACTGCTGAAATATGAATGACAAGAGGAAAAAAGGAAGGAAAAAACCACACACACACACACACACAAAATATTCAAAACGACCCCAGAAAAACCAAAAGCCCTACCTTATATCAGAAACATACATCATGGCCTTTCAAAAAATGATCCAGGGACTCTTCTAGAACAGGACCCCAAGAATGTTCCTAGGCAAACATCCCTTCTGCCAGCCTTTAAGTCAGTCATGGGACAACATTGCATTAACATTTAAAAGCAAGTACAGCTGGGTTTCCCCCAGAGTACAAACAATGTCCAGGGGAGTGCTGCTGAAGGTAAATCAGGTATAAGAGTAAAAATATAATCATTAGTTTTAACTTGGGGACAATTCTGCAATGTCTTTAACTATAGTGAAGTAGTAACACACAATGAAAATCTTAAAATATCCTCCTCATTTTCTGCTAGCATATCTTAAATGTAACCCAGGGAGATCTATTCCCTATGCAGGAGAAACTTCAGACTTTATGAAGTCTGATTTTCACTTGTCTTTCAGAATACTCAGAAAAGGTTGTCAATTACCTAGTGTTCATTGTAATGAAGTATATCTTCATCCACCGACAGCAGAATTGGAACAAATCACTTAGAAACTGAGATTAATTTATTAGTTTTCTGGTTTGGTGATTTAATATAAAGTGTCTTCACATTGTTCACATTAGTGTATAGACATAGTTGATTGCTATAATGTTCCATGGATAAGTGGAAAATCATATCAATAATGCCCCACTGTTGTTATTATCATAGAAACTCTCCTGAATAAAAACTGATCCATAAACATCATTTAAAGCAAAACTGAATGGAAATGAGGAATTCTGTTCATTCTCATTAAATTCTGGATTGTCTTAAAATAATAATAATAAAAAGGAATAATATATTATGATTGATTAGTAGTAATCAAAATTGACCAATGACTAGGGTAGTAAAGTTGTCATCTTGAAAATACATATGAAGACATTAGAATTAGGCCTTGGCTGGTTTTCTGAATCTGTTCATATTAGCTTTCACAGGATTTCCACTCCAAAACATTAAAATAAGTACAAGAATTTTGAAAAATACTTTCCTCTTGAACTTGGATTCTGAAATATTTTTTAAAACCTAGCTTTAGAGGAATTTGAAAGAAGATACTAATACAACTATGTTTGTACTGCTCCTATTTTTCATTAGTAACTATGGAAAATATTTGAAAACCAAAACAAACCAGATTTTATTTTTTATTTTCATCCAAAACAGATATTAATGAGAATAATCCAGTTTTTCAGTCAATCTAGATGGCTTTCACTGCAGATGATGATATTGAAAATGGTGACAGGTAAATGATATGGGGTATAATTTATATCTTCATCTTTTATTGTTGTTGAAAGAGAATTTTCTTATGAAATTATTAATTACTGATTCTTTCTGAAGCATTATGGAAACAGAGAGCAAATAGGAGCTTCCAGTAAGGGTGGAAAAACAGAAGTACAAACATGATACACCCAGAATCACACAGAACCATAGTGACCATACCCATTAAAAAGTTCAGACTTCGTCCTTCAGTCTGTACACATTTTGTCCATTCAAAAATGGATGCGCACATAATTTTTTCATTAATATTTAGTCCCCAAGGTGACTAAAGCTTTAATATTTGGAATAGAGTTATTCTGTTAGGGAATTAATTCTTTCTCAATGTCTGGAATTCAGAAATGCATTTGTTGACAACGATGAATAAGAAAGGCAAGCCTGTGGAATAGCACAGCATTTAATAATCAAAGCAGCCTCATTTTACCTGGTAAAACAAATGTTCACATCAATCTAGTTATGAAACTACAGTTTTGGAGTAATAAACGGCAGTGTTTCCACTAGAGTAAAAAAAAAAAACAAAACCAAAAAAAAACAAACACCACTTGCAGGGAGACTATCCCTTTGTATTCTATCAATGTAATTGAAAATAAACCTGCTGGAATGAACCTAACAAAATCAAAAGGGAAAGAGAGATGCCAATAGTATTATAACCTGTTCCTTTTCTGTTCCACAGAAAATACCAGCAAGTCCAATATTTACTATTTCTATGTATAACTGACCAGAAGAATTTTTACAGAAGAATTTTTAGTTTCATAAGGTTAAAGTTCATTTGGTATTTAAGTGACAGATGAGGTCAGCATTAGTACTGCAAACGTTTTTCATTGCAAAAATTTAGTCTCAGGCTGGTTCAGAAGTTGAAAATACCATAAGGAGAGTGCAAGACACTAATCTCCTTCATGACAGTGACAATTCCCAGAGCTTTTTAATACCAGTAAATGCTCTTACATATTTGAAAAAGAGCAGTATTTCATATGGATAGAATCCAAAATATCATAGTTCTTGAAATTTTAAAAGCATTTTTGGTGTTTATTCTTCTAACTCAGATGGTAGTCTTACATTTTGTTTCCAAAATATATTACAGGTTGATCTTTGCAGGTGTTTGCTGTTGAAAATCAGAAAAAAAAGATGATATGAGGAGATACTGTGGCTGAGAAGACATCCTAGAAAGTTTCTGAAATGTCAACTCTTTTGAAAAGATTTGGATGTTTTCTTCTTTTTTTCAGAATGATTCTTGGAAACCTAGATGTCTTTTCCTGTTTCTAAAACAGTGTTATAAGATGCTGTTCACTCTACGTTTTCAATCCAGCTACTCATGCTTTTTGCTTCTCATGTTATCTCTCATGTACTGATTTTATTCTGGAAAACTTCTGCCAGCTAACATCTTATTTTATTCATTGTATTTCTTCCTCAAAATCAATGAGATTTTTTTTTCCAGCTACTGTGGTATTTAAATTTTTAGATCTACAGCATTTCAGCCTTGATTCAATACTTACTTGATTTGGATTCAAAGGTAGCTCTTTTTTTCAACCCATTCTAAACTTGAAAAGCAAAATTTCTTTGGTTCTTACAATATGTTGTGGCTTTGACAATAGAAATTTCAGCTAAGGACTTCAATACCAAAATAAATTTGGTAGCAAAGCAAGAATTAATACCTCTGGTTTTATACTTTATTGCTATTGAGGCTAGCACAGATTTCACTGAAGTTGGCAATAATAATGTTAAGATGTTTGGGGTTTTATGCTTACAAATATTTCAAAAAAGACTTTAATTGAGATAATAACTGGTTATTCCCACCACAAAACACTGCTAAACTAGAATCTTTGATGAATATTCAGCTTTAAGCCTGTAAATAATATAAACCAGCTATGCTGACTCTAGGCTACCTGGAAATTGCTGTGAGAGAACCTTAGCTGTCATGATGGGTTGTGCAACACAAGAACCTACTAAAATCATTACTGATTCTTGAAATGTGTCTCACCATAAACCTTATTGATGAATTTTGTTTTCATTCTTAGAAATTCTGGCGGATTTTAACTAGACTACTTCTAAAAAATGGTGTTTGATTTTTGCATTTAGTATGTTCTTCTTACAAGATACATTCTAAGATAAATTTTTCCCCAAGGCATGTTAATATAATATTATTATGTTATTTTAAAAGAAATAAAAATAAATAAAAAGATATCAAAGCCTGTCATTCTCAAGTATTGAGGAAAGATAAAATTGCTGCCATCATAGTAAGAGTCAGTGGTGTATTTCAGTGAGATCTTGTTCATTATCCTTTCTTAAAAAATGAGCAAATCACAAACCAGATAGATGAAACCACACCCCAAAATACCCAGGCAAGTAGCACAATGCTTCTTCAGCCTGTTTGCCAGTCTTGAGAAGACCAAAGTCTATCCCATGCCTCTAGAATTGAGAGATACCGGAAGTTTTTCTTGTACCTTCTACACACAATGTAAACCAGGTTTTTCTTTGTGAGCAGGCAAGTTAGCATTGATCTTCAAACTTTATTCAGCAGAAAACCAGTGTGATGAAACTACAATTGTGTGTACAAGGAAGACAACATAAAATATGAGCTTTCATAGATTTTGTGTCACCTATGTTGTAGGCAGCAAAGATAAAATGACACAAACTATAGAACACTATGCTTATATGGGAAGCAAAAGGCAGATCCTATAACATGCTACATGGCAGCTAAAGATGACACAAGCTAATATTACTATGCCTACTCTTGTGTTTCATCATGACTGTTTAGCTAGCTCCTTGAGAAAAAACCTAGGTCCAGTCACATCAAAGTAGCTTGAATCTGTTTAGGTGGAGTGCAGTGGAACTGAGGATCTGGAAAACACCCCTGCCAAGATAAAAGTCAGAGCCTTTTGCATAACCCCACACTTCACAGCTGCTTTTCAAAACATGGCTTGGTTATATCTACTTTGTGCTAGCTGTGCTAAGAGCCAGCAGTAGTGGATCTGTTTGAACAAGTGCCCTGGCCTCTCCTTGTAGGTATTAAGCCAACCTTCTGTAGCAGCCAATGTAGATTTGGCTTGAAGAATCTTTCTAGGGTGAAAAAAAAACAAGTATGCTATGCAAACTCTTGCTATAGGCTCTTTGTTTTCTTTGCACAATACAAATGGTGTTTGAAATTTGGTTAATGATATGTATAATGCACACCTTCAGCTAACTCTTACACTGCCATGAGCATAGAATATCAATCTAGGCAGCCAGAGTGTTTATTTAATAATACTAAACGAATGAGTGGCTTACATTAATTAGCATCTGATCCAATGGAACAGAACCATCATGTGGCAGGTGTTCAAAGGCACAAAATAGTCTCAGAGCTACAGAATACTGTCTAGGACAAGAAAAAAAATACTATTGACACATGGCAAATCACAGGAACACACTATAACAAAGTTGTTCTGAATGATAATCAGCAGCAAAATTTTCTATATTTTTTAGCTAAAGGAGAAGTATGATAAATAGTAAGAATGGGGTAAGCCTTACATAAAAGTGTATACTTATACTTTCATCTACCGTGAAAAAGGTAAGTAGAGTGTCATTTTTAATTTCCAGTAGGCATCTGGAAGGTCCATACTAGGTCCTCTTCTTTCTGTTCTTGACTGTGTTCTGAGGAGTGTTAATCTAAAATTATTTCAGTGAAGTCTGTGTTTCAAGAACAAATATAAAACAGTAGAACACCAACTTTTGTTGTCAGTCACTTAGCTGACTCTTACTTGATACACTGCCACACACATATTTCCTTTGTAAGACAGTGTTTTTTAACTATTGTTGGGTGTTTATTAATTTTTCCTTCATGGAGATAATTAAATTCAATGTCTATTTTTTCCAGTTAATTTCATGGAAATCAACTAAAGTTTTGTTAGCTTTTGCCTAAGAACTATAGATAGTCAGTGCTGAAAATGTTAATACAATACGTATTTGTGTATAATAAAATGAGACTTTTCAAAAAAAGCAAACCAACTTGATTCAGCCTACTTAATTTGTCCTATTTCTTTTTATGGACTAGGCATGTCTGTATTGACTCCTGAAATGTCTACCACTTCATTAGCTGTCTGTACAGTTCTTGTAAGAGATACAAATCCCTAAGAAACTCTTGATATGGTTATAAAACATGCTGAAAAAAGATATCCTACATAAACAACATAGCTGTACCTTTACTCTGGATTCTCACTGAAAATGCCTGGATGGAACCCCAGTGGGAACATTGATAAACTGATGCGATATGAAAAAATCTACTCCCTCTAGAAAAAAATTCTGGACTTCCAGACTTTTGTGCTGTGAAAACTAAGCAGCTTAGGCATGCACTTCATCCACCATTGACCCTGAGAAAAGAAAAATAGGACTCCATTTAAACCCTTGTGAAAAGCAATGAGGGAGGTATCTCTGGAAAGAAGGCATAGCCTGTTAAGTCTGTGAAACTGAACAGTTTATCAAGAGACTATGAACTGGAGAGTCATTGTTTGAAGTATCACTTGAGTTGATGGACTGATGTTGATAGGAATGCTGTTTTAGTACAGGTATTGATGCATTCACTCAACATGGAACATAATGCACATATGTTGCAAGAGATAAAGTTTGTTTTGAGAATGGATTTCTGGCTAAATATATGTGTGAATGACTGAAAATGTAATATTTTATAATTACTCTTTAGTAAAATAAGTATTTTCCATTTTCTTTTTCATTTCATTTAAGATGGCAATGCAATGTAGTGACAATTGGGCAGACCTCTGTCTGAATGCAACTCTCTGATTTCAGTAGGACATATTGTATGACAAAGACCTTGGAAATCCTGCTAACGCTTCTACCTGGTATTAGTTGGTATTAGTCTTCTCATAACCTTAAAAGAAGAAAATGTCACTGACCCAGGAGGTCTTTTTTTAGGTGTCATATATTCTTAATCTTTCTTCTCTTGACTTAGTCAATCCAGGGCTGAATCGTGAAGCTGGCAGTGCTCTTGTGAATCGCTTTGGCTCAAAACAGGAGAATGATTGATATGTCTAAGACTAAAGAAATGCTCTTGAAATGTTATTGAAAGTTATCTCAGGTTGATTTTTTTTTCTATGAAATCCTGTAAGAAAAGAGACTGCAAAATGAAAAGATACTAACTTGGTATACTGTCTTTGGAGTCTTAACTATATTAGACTGAAAAGATATCTGGTAGAATTTTGATATTATTTGTCACCGTCCTTGCTCACAGATCTAAATCAGCATGCAAAGGATCACATATATTTATAAAAGAATTCAGTGAATTCACAAGTATCTTGATTTTCTGTAACATAAGTCTATATAAATGGAACATTTTTCCTTCCAAAATATTTGATTTTTAAAGTCTATTAGGAACAACATAGACCTTTTTTTTTAATTTAGACCCATTATTATATGGAGTCATTTTTCTATTTATGTAGAAGAGGTGAGTGCATTTACTATATATTTCTGTGCTGTATTTAAAAAGCAGCAACCTCCTTTGCATCTAAATATAAGAGGTTGAGAATTTTAAAATTAATATTCTTACTTTTTAAGATGAGCTGTCCTTGACAAATGTATGGTAGCTTGCAATGGAAAAGAGTAACCTAGGTGCACAATAGAATTTTGGTCTGAAAAAAAAGAAAAGAATTTACACCCTAAGACAAATAGTGCCCAGACTGGGAACTCACTGAGAATAAAGGTGATATAAATTTATGTTAAACTGGGAACACTTGATCCTCAACCTTTGAGTCTTACATTGAATTACAGTCACAAAACAGAGACAGCATGAAGTATATGGCCCATATATATTGGAATAGCATTCCTTTTCCTGTGAGCCAAGAACATTATTTTTTTGTTATATAGTTCAAGTAAAATAACACACCAGATCTCCCCAATTGAGGCTGACTATTCATACCTAAGCAAGTGTGCCTTCATATATTTTTGTGTTATCACATTTTTATAAGGACAGATTTTCTTCTGCTAGCATGTAATTCCAAACAGTAGAGCATACAAATAGGAAACAGATTTTCTCCTGTGTTCATAAATCCTAAGACTCCAGGGTTGTAAAGTAAAATGATTTATAGTTCTAAGCATTATCAAAAAATAAATGTTAACAATATAAAAATGGTTTGGAAGTATAAAAATGAAAATTTAACAGGATTCAGAGTCTCCTGAAGTTTGGAACGGGATGACTAGATAGTCTTTGTTTACGTGATTTGTCCGCACATGATTAATATTAGCTCACAGTATCTTATTTTCAAGAGTACTTTTTAAAAAGGCTTATGCAAAAAATCATGTTGTTTGTTTAACTATTTTGTTTTTCTTTTTCTCCACTGCATTCTTTAGCTAAAACAACTACATTCTTTTAGTGGATCCAGATAGTGAATAATTTATAAAACTTCTGAACCAGCTCTGGATTATGAAATTGACCCTAAAGTAAGACTACAGAATGATCTGTAAACAGTGTTTATTCCAAAAAGATGATTCCTTTGTTAAACTCTTCCTATTTCTTTCTACTGATTTTAAAGAAGAATTTTGCTTTAAGATATATTGTGCAATAAAAGCCCTGTGGAGAGGGAAAGAGGATTAGACAATAGGAGTGGCAAATCTTCAGAAAGAATTTACTCCAGCAATTTCCACCCAGTCTTCTCATATACAAAGTTTACATTGTAACTAAACTGTTAACATGAAAGCAAGCTTTATGTTTATAAAAGCATCTTCTTGGTCCAAAACTATACACTAACATGCATTTTCACTACAAACTCCTTAAAACTGAAAGTGAGGATAGATTCTAAAATCACACCCTAGAAAAACAAATGATTAATATAATACCAGTGCACAAACTTGGAGACTTTAAGTTTATTTGACTGTGGTTCCAACTGAGTTATAAGACATTTAATGCTATTTCTGAATGGATTCTGTCAAAAAACAGAAGAACCACAAAATGATTATTTATTGTATGTAATAAGGTCCTCACAGCATCAAACACAGAACAACTCAAAGTAGTATGCAGAACGCAACACTTTTAGAGGCTACAAAAAGGCAGATACGGTGAAGAAAAGACATGCATGGAAATATTTAATTGAATTTTAGATTATTAGATGTCTAGTTTTGCCCTAAACAAGCCTAATTTGTATTCAATAGAGTAAAATATGCAATTGTGAATTGTGTAACCTATTTATTTCATGAAGTACATACTTATGATGCCCAATTCTTTTCATTAACTGTAGTAGGAGCATTTTTTTGTTAGATAATATTTATTCATCTTCATGGAGGTATGAGTATCTCACAAATGTGTCTTGCTCTGTGTCCTCGGAGGTAAAGCTGAGGATTGTTTTCTTCCTGGACCTCACTAGGCACAGGGAAGGAATGAAAAAATGTTTACAGCTGCTCAGAGGAGAGAAGAAAATTGCAAATATTTTCAGAAAACCTGTAAAAATTATAATATGTTTTTTCTGTTCTAATTTGTTCTTATACCAGATTAATTGCTCTGGTAACTGCATGTTTTAGTCATATTTTAACAAACACAACTATAATTCTCAGATATGTTTTCTCTCTAATGTATTTCTCTCTAATGATTTACCTGGGGAAAGAGCTATACAGGGGGAATGTTCAGCCCATTAGTAACATATATGTCCCTTGAGAGTGTGTGAAGGGGGACAGAAAACTGATAGGGGTTCAGACTTTGTCCTGACTGAGACCTGAAGAATTTTCTTTTTCAATGTATTCCCCTTTTAAAGCTATTGGAAACTAACTTTCAAGTTATCATAGCAGGTCCAGGTAATGGGCAATTAGGGTACTGGTCTGTGTGTGGAGACTCCTGGCTGCACAGCTCTGTTAGTCATACCTTACATTAGTAACTGAGCAGGAAACGTGAGCAGAAACACTTCCATACCAAGGACAGATCACATGCCACCTCCCCTCCTGGCTGTGAGTCATAGTGGGTGGGGGGAAACCCATAAAATATTTTTTCCTACAGACCTCCAGTTAAGGTTTTCTCTGTGCTGTCTGATGTTTTCTGAGAACTTTGTAAATGCATCCATCAGCAATGTGTCACTTAAAGAGTCTGTGCCCTTTTAGCCTCCAATCTTCCACTTGTATCAACTGTTTCCTCTGCTCCCCCTGCTACCTCTGCAAAGTCTCCATCCTTCAGCTTTCCATTCTATTGGTTCAGCCAGTCCACCTGTGGGAATTTCCTCTGGAAATGGCTGTAAATATGTCTCAATTACTTTATTTAATTCCAGTTTCTGTCTCCTCTGTCACTGCCTTTTGTACCTGCATGTCAACCACTGAGGTCATAACTGATCAGTGAAAGAGGAAGCTAATGCTTACCCAGCACATTGTAAGGCAGCAGGGAAGGCCTTCACCAGCTACAGCTACAAGAAATTTACTGGCAAACAAGCTGAAAGAACTTAGAAACACAGCTAAGGAAGGACTGGTTATCCTGGATGAGATCCCAAAATCTCTGGCTGAGAGAACTTCCCCCTTGAGGCAGCAAGATTCTGGACTTATGCATCACATTTTGTAATCAAGCTTTTATCAAGTTCACTGTTGTTCTCATTTGTGTCCCCTCAAAAATGGTGTCAAATTCATAGAAAATTTGTATAATCCAATGTTTGAGATTGCTTTGGAAACATTTTATTTTGATTCTTCTTAGATAAAAGTTCATTAGAATTCCCAAATTTCTTGCAAAAATGAAGAAAAGTATCGCAATCTGAACTGCACACATCCCTTGGTTTTCCAGCTGGAGCACTCACTACACAGAAGCATTCGCAGAATTATATACTTGAGTCTCATGGTGATGACCAATTACAAAAACAAAACCAAATGACAGTTGAGAAGAGCAGCTTGCATACAAAAGCAAAGCTCTGACTAAAGAAAGCTTAAAGAAGGGGGTTATTGTTTCTGCATATAAATCCTATTTCTTTTATGGACTTTTAGCATTTCCAGATGGTAAGTTGCTGTTACAAAGACAAAAACAATAACCAAAAAAAAAAAGCCCACATAAACCTCCTAAATCATGCACTGGCACAATCACAACACAAATCAAACCAATAAATAATGACGATCCTTTTCTTTTTGTGTAGGCAAATACTTCCTCCATCATCCTTTGGGATTATCACAATGAAATGTGTTTATTCACATATTAAATGCAAGTGGTCTAATATGACTAGCCATGACTACACTGGAAAACATCATTAATATTCTAGTGAACCCCCACAATCTTTTTTTTTTTATTATTGTTTTTCAGGATTCTCAAATTTGCAGTTTCAATATTAAATTGCATAGAAATTAGGATAATAATTTAATCAATATTCTTTTTGGAAGTCACAATATGAAAATCTGATTTATAGATTATTTACACTTTGCATTCTACTTAATGTCAAGGTCTTATCATAAAAATCAAAATTATGTTAAGCTTTAACTTGTTTTTGTCCCTTTCACACACAGATTTCAAAGGAAGTTATACAAAACATGAGAAAGAATGAGTAATAATTTGAGAAGATAAAACTGAGGAGAAATATGGGAAGATGTTTACAAAGTGACAAAGCAGGAAAAAACGAAGAAAGAGCAAGAAGAAATGAGAGAGGTGTGAGACAAGAAATGTGACTATATGGCTAAGATGGAGGCAAACATTTTATATTTTTAATAAGGTATTTCCAGAATAATGTCATGTATCTAAGGAAATTATCTTGATTGTTTTTGTTATGGAACATAATTCCATGGTGTCTGGACTTCCAAGATCCAGTCATCAGATTTTGGTACTTTTGGGATTTTCTTTTCTATAATAATATTCTCCAAGAAGTTCTTATATATTTTGCTGAGGTAAAGGGTTTGTTTTTTTTCATATTTATCCAGCTTCCATTTAGAACCTATCAGGCTTAAAATTGTATGGTTTTCTTGCAACACAATTTCATTTTATAGGAAAAAAATAATTCTTGCATAAATTCTGGCTAGGACAAAAGGATGTAGGAACAGTCCCAAAGCATATGGGCTAAATTAGCGCCTGCTGACTTGCAGTGCCAGCATTTGTCTGATTTAATGACATGATCTTAAATAATTGGAGGGGGGTCTTGAGCATCCTCCATGTGCTTTGCTGGTGGATTAATTTTAAACAGAGACCCAGGGAACATTTGGGATTGCTAGTGTGAATGTGGTTCTATTCGTTAACAGTAAATAATTGGCCTAGTTTCTTGTCCCATTTCTACTTCAGGAAAATATAATTAATTCAAATGTGCTGGCCAGTGATATGCGTAGCACTGCTGCAAAGTGTAATAATAAGGCTGACCTATGGGGCAAGAAGAGCAGGTCAGATGGTCAGGAGTGAGACAGGAAACAAAACTGAATCAATAAGAAACAGCTCAATCAAGTTCAATTTACCACTTACTCTTAGGCCAGGAATATTTAAAAATAAGAAGTTATTTACAATTAAACACATATACCAAAATAAAATAATATTAAAGGTGACATTTATCAATCATGCTTCTCTTCTTCTATTTATCAATCATGCTTCTGGAGATTAAGAGTGAAAATGAGAAAGTCTGTTCTTAGTGCCCGAGTTCTTACTAATAGATGAATGAAACATAAACTCAATGTTATTTTCAATGATTATGTAAAAAAACCCCTCTTTTCAACATATTATTTTGCCTTCAACAAGCATCTCTCCTATTTTGCAATGTAAGATGTTATAAAGGGGATCTTTTCAACCTGTTATTAGTAATAAAATGCTGCAATTATTTGATATTCTCTTCCAGTAAAGTTAGTGAGAAAGCCTGCCAAAGCAGATGTAGATCTAAAATTTCAGTTATGTAACAGAGATAAAAATCTCACCCCCAAAATTTTTTATGAATAGTTTGTAAAGGAATGCACATGTAGAAATAAACAGAGGGTTATTTAGGCAGTGACAGTGAATTATCTAATCAGAACTAATATATTCTGGTACATTTTGGTAACTTCTGTCTGTTATAGAACAAAACACAATAGTAGATCTATACTATAGAACTTTAAGAATATGGAAATATTGGACAATGAAAATGGACATGTTCTTTGAGAATCTAAACTGAGAATGGGATTTAACCTATGATAATCACAATGACTATAGATTTCCTTGGAAGATAGCTCACTTTACGTTTCTTTCTTCATGTGTTTCTTCAAATCAAATACAATATTCACAAACTTGGTTGGAGTTAGCCAGTCTATTATTTCTTCCAGTTCTTGAATACATTATGCAACTTATAGGAACTTATTCTATAGCTTAACTAGACAACAAGAACCCAGACAATTTTAAATTTTCTGAGTAGTTAAATGAAGCCATATGAGAAGTTAATACAAATGTAAATTTCCCAATTTACAAGTGAAAACACTTTAATTTCATAAATATTTTTTCACTTTTAGGAAAGAATTTTTTTTTTTTTGTACTAACAGAGCAATCTGCCTTCACTCAAAAGTGTTTAGGCAAAGTAATTCCAAACAGTTGTACTCAATAATAGTGACCTCAATGTGACTTCTTTGATATAATTTACATGAATTCAGAGAATTTAAATCAGCCTATTGAGCCTTTTTTTTTTTTTTTTTTTTACACACTTGCTTCCACCTTGAAAGAAAACAATTAAGTCCTTATGTTTTGGAAAAAAATAAATTGTTATCAATAATTCTGGAAGTTTTAAAGCCAGAGAAGACTTCTTCAGTCAGCTTTTTCTTTAACACAGTCCAAACTAGGAAGGAAGGAAGATAGCAGTCCAGACTCTGACCTCAGCCGTCTGAGCTGATTTTCAGAAGAGTTGAACACTGAGTTTAAGCTGAACTTAGCAGGCCTTGCAGCTGTGTGGTTTGCTGCCAATCAGCCTGTTGGCCTGAAAATAAAAAAAAAGCATTGAACTGGCTAAGGACTGGAAAAGGCAAATGTTACCAGTAATAAAAGGGCATTACTTTTCTAATAGATTGACCTACTTTAAGAAAGAATATGCAATATGGCTAATGCATTTTGGAATACAGCATTGTAAAGCTTAAACTGAAGTTTCATTTTAGTTGTATTCATATTACCATACCTAGGACATTATTATACAGATTTAGAAGAAAACACTGTCCAGTCTCTGTGTCACAGGGGAATTGTGACAGAGTTAAAACATGCTTTTCATTTTACTGAGCTGTTTCATATGATACATACTTCCAAGAGTATGAAAGCTTATTATCTATAAACCAAGTTATAAAATTAATTATTAAAATACGGTTTACTGTTTATAGAATCCTAGAACTGGTGAAGTAATAAAAATTGTATTCCCAAAGGTGGAATTACGGACAACTTGTTTGAGAATCAAAATCTGCACATTTTAAAGTATCTACCATTTTCATGTTATAGTGGCAGTGCACATATGACACCCTGAGGTACTTTGGATACTGCCTAAAAGCCCATTATAAATTTGTGAAACTGGTGGACCCATAGTAAACTTAATGGAGAAGTAAATGATTGCTTAGTCAGTAAACCTCACTCTATTGACTTTAATATATAAGCCTCTGAGTTTCTACCACTGTTAACTTCCAAAAACTGGAGTCCAAAAGACCAAGAGTAATTCCCAGAGCCAGTAATGTTCCTCTTTTATTTGTGCTATTTAAAACATATTATTTAGGCAAAAATATTGAATTTAAAAAATACAATGAAGATTATGATGCTTTTCATGCACATTTTTTTCCATGTTCTTGGTTATCATATTGTCTTCAATGAGCACAATGAATTAAGCTTAAAATAGCTTTCCATGTGCAGAACAGCCTTTCACTAACTCTACATTAATGTAAAGGAAGAAATTTGTTTCCATCAGCATCAGCCATATCCCTGTCCTCCACTTTGTCACTACTATCAGATGGGAAGGTTTCGGGCATGGGAGGGTGGAGCCAAGCTATGCCTAATCTTCCTCTGACGTTAACTTTATTCCAAAGTTTAAAGACCAGTTTGCGTGGATCTAATTAGTCCCAGGACCTGATCTCAGTTGTAAGTTGAGAAATCTAACAGCAGTAAACACACATTTTGAGAATAAAAAATAGCCCTTTTGAGTACATTCTAAATCAAAACCCAGGGAACAAAAGAAACGTGTAGTCAAAGCATACAGTAAACAGCAGAGGACAGGTTCATTTCAGATAGCTTATTGTTTAGTCCCAATAATTAAAAAATAAAAGAAAATCCTGGTGAATAATTGCAGATAAAGCCACGTTATTCATGTTTTAAAGCATTTCCAGACTCCTTCACACACACAAGTTACATTGTAAAGAAGTGTAGCTGTTTACATACTTTAGCTTGTATCCAGATAGTATATCCTAAAACAAAACCTGTGCACATTTTAGATCAGGGTAATAAAATGATCTTGCAATTGCAAAAGATTTTTGCTGGACTGTTTAATGATTGCATAAATCACAAGAGGCTGTTTGAAAATTATTAAAAACACCCACCTTCTTTATTGACTTGGAAAAACTTATGAACTTACTGTTAAATTTCACTCTCTTAAACAGGGGTAAGAATAAATAAGCATTGCCAAGATATGAAAGAGTATTTAGCAGTTCGTGTAGGCTAAATGTGCTTTTCCTTACATGAACTGGCATGCCACGCTATTCAAATAATCAAAACAGGCCTTTTCCCCTTTCAGTGGTTGCTTGAGTCTTGTGTTCTGCTCTCTTTTTGGCTCTGTACAGGTTACCTGAAAGCAACTTTTAATACAACTTATACTTGCAGTTTATATTTTTTATTATTTATTTATTCATAATATATTTAATTTAGGTACAGTTAGATTACAGTATCCTTGAACTGTGCAGACCCTGTCACTCATCACCAGAGCGCTGAAGAAGTCTGAGGCAGTGACAGCAATGGAATTGTTTTACTACTGCAAAAGTACCTGTTATTTCAAAGGATGTGTATGATAATCTTCCTCTTTCTTTTCAGAAATTTCCTATGTTGTGTCAACCCCGATCTGTTGGAATGTCAGGAAAACATCAACAATGCATTTTGCATTAAGTAATCTCATGAAAATTGGAAAAATAGCAGGAAAAACACATGGCTTATCTGCGTAAGACAGAGACTATATTTACTTCCAATTCACTGAGAGTCAATCACAGCAGATGGAGTCCATAATTCACTGGGTCTGGGGTTTCCATTAACTTAGAGTGACAGTTTCAAGCCAAATTCTTGTATTTCTTCAACTGTTTCTCTTCACGACCAAAGAAAATTACAATGGAGAGTTTCCCTTCTGAACCCTGCCTTTTGTCTCTCCATTACTGACTGACTACAGGTCACTGACACTATGCACTAAGGGTAGATCCAGCTTGCCATGGCCTTTCAGAAGGGAAAATATTCCTCACTATCCTTCTGGATAACCACATAGTTACTGACTCAGTCGGCTCTGTCCTCATACCTATGATGGGGATTGGGTGTAAAGCATCTGTGGAAAGGGATACGTTACAAGTGATCTGTGGTCATGTGTTTCATTCTTTCTTTGCTTGCAGCTTTGTTTCTTTATTTTGGGTTTGGAGTTTTGGTTTGTGGTTTTGTTTTGTTGTTTTGTTTTTGGGTTTTTTTGTTTTGTTATGTTACTCCCATTTGTATAAGTTTTTGCTGAAAGAACATAGTCTATTATTTTCCTTATTTTCTCTGATAAAAACGATACCTGTGATCAGGGCTAACCTTTCTTCAGTCACTGCATTTATTTACATATATTCATTCTGAACGTAACCAGATCCTTTCCATCTATCTTAGATGAACTGGTGACAGTATTAGTTTTAACTCTTATTTTCCAATTAGAGAGTGTGTCAAAAGTTGTGTTACCATGATACTGCTGTGTTTATAAGACAGAACATTCTCCTGCTGTTGATAACTTTGGTGTTGACCTTCCCAAAACTGTTCTTCTTGGTTAACTCCTAGTTATCTTCTTATGAAGGGCTAGAGGTGGAACGGGCTACAGTAATCTTCTCACCAAGGATTTAATTTGATATGAGGTTAATGATTAAAAAATTGCTCTGACTACTAATGAAATTAAATGTTTTGGTCATATTTCCTGATCTATGATGACACTTACTCATAAATAAATAAAGTCAGTACCGCTTATATTACAATCCTGAGAGCAACTTGTGACTGCACTTGGGATGCTGTTCAAGGTGATGAGAGAAGTGCTGGAAATACTTCATATAATGGAAAAGGTTTGTCTGAGTGGAAGATGGGCATGCAGAGCTCCTTTAACCTCTTCAGCAATCTCATGATTTCTCTGGTGAATAAGTAAGAACTTTCCTTTCAAATGGTTCCTTGGCATTGACTCTGCATACATTCATCTTGACTCTGTCGTCCAAAGCCCACAACAGGTAATTAAACGGCATATCTGTGAACTTTCTTTCTTTAAATAATTTTATCATAATATTACCCTTTGATTTTCTTGAAGTTATGCCTTAATATTGCATTTTGGATAAATACTGATATTAATAGCTGAGCAATTTTATTCTGTGTTTTGAACCACACATGGAAATTTATTTCTTCTTATCTAGAATTCAACTAAACCCAAACTGATTATGTTAAAAAGGTCTGAGACGACTGTGTACCAGTTAAGATGGTGAGCAGGTGACAAATTGGAAACATTATTGACCAATCAGTCTTTGCAGAATGTGATAAGAGCAGGTTTATACTGGTAAATAATACAGGCTCATCTATATGCTATTTATTAAAAAACAAACAAACAAACAAACAAACAAAAAATAAAAACAAAAAAAACTCAAAAACAAAACCCCAACAAAAAGGCAATTAAAATGTGTTTCTTGTCTAGTCCTAAGGCCATACATCTTGTCATAGTTTACATCTCATTTATCATTAAACTCTTTCCCCCAAACCTCCAAAACTGCATGGCCACATCCAAATGGCCTTTAGTTTGTGCTGTTCCCCAACCTGTCCCTGAACCCTGGGAAAGATCTAGCTGTGGTAGACATTAAACCATACACATCACTGTGGGACAGTGATCTAGCCTGTGCCCTGGATCTGGTTTATTTACCCATATGCTGATGAAACCTAATTATTTGTAAGGTGCTAAATTGACATATAGAGCTATTTTTTAGGTGTGGGAGGAAAGTAAAAACCAGACAATGTTCTTTAACCCCTTTGTCATGGATGGGAAACATGGAAAAATAATCTGATTCCAATTACGTTTGTAAGAAACAAAAATTCACTCCCAGGCAGGAAACTCACAGCCCATTTCCAGCTCTAAGTAAAATGTCATGGCCAACTTATAAACTGCTTAAAAATGGCTTTATGTAATGAAAGTGCTGACAGACCTTTAATTATATCCGTGAGTGTGACCATATAGGAGAATAATTTTGAATTCTTCTTTGATTCTTGAGGTCTGAAGCAATTTTAATTCACTGTGAAGTGACATCTACCAGAGTACCAATGTGAGGCCCTTTATTTTAATATTAAACATATGGAATTACACACTGATGATTTCCTAAATGTCCATAACTTCTGAACTGACTCCAAATTAATCTATGAAATGAAATGTATTAGCATTAATACCAAATTTATTCTTGTAATTGCGGAAGAGTGGGGATAATATATTATTAATCTTACTGATTTGTGCATAACCAATTCTACATACTAATTATCATTATGGCAGCAGCAAAATACATTTATCATTGCCTAATGTTTGAAGGCATGGGACCCTTATCATCCTATTAGAATTTTGCCAGACTTCATGAGTTTGTTGCAAACTTGCCCTTGCCAAGCATCTGCCCAAGTCTGAAGGATTTTTCCCTTTCTTCTTTGCTTTCTGTCTCTTTTTATGGTTTAAGTGTTACAAGTAAGTGGAACTTTAGAAAGCTGTGATGAATTAGGGACTTATGTATATGGTTAAGACTCAGCCCAGCAAAGGATTATATGTTTATCTAATGTTATGCTGTGTAAACAGTCAAGCTGATTCTAATGATACACATTTCTGCTGAATAAAATAAAGCATGTCTATTATATCTGTCTTTGTAGAATAAAGACCCTTGCAGTATGTATTAGCAGTGTAATAATTTCAGTTTAATAGAACAGTAGTGGAAATAAAAGGAGTATAAGATCTTTCACATAGGATCTGGTTGATAAAACATAGATTCAATGGGAAAAGCACTCTGAAATGTATTTCAATATCTGTTGTATACTGAGCTCTCCTCAAACTCCAGTACAAATCCTATCCAAAAGAATGACCTAGCTCTAGATGCCTGAAAAGTTCTGAATATAATTAAATCATTACCAAAGATTGAGTCTAAACTTTTAAATTGTGATCCTGACCATTTTGCAAGGATGCCATCTCAGCACACACTAATGATCTATGTATCTGATGGAAGGGTCCTATCACAAGAAAGGGGTCATTTGCTAACCTTGTAAATAATTAAGGGATATAAATTGTACTACCTTAAAGATGAAAGATATACAATCTTGAAGTGTTTGTCAAAATGCTTGTGCAAAGTTTTCCTATTATGTAATATAATGCTCAGGAAAAAAAAATCTCCCAAACAACAAAACCCACCACCCCCAAAAATCACATACCAGACCGTCTTTATTAACTAAAGTAGAAAATTCATTTGCTTTCATATAGATACATTTGTATATACCATCTATTTACAGATGAGCTGTACTTGTTGATAGCAATACAAGGATTTATTTTGTATTAATGTCTTTCACTCCACTTACTTCAAAGAGGAAAACTCAGTTTCCCTCTTGGCTAAAATTGCGAACACTCCTAAAACCGAGTGAGGTGATTCCAATAATGCTAAAGGAGATAGATTCACTTACTACATCTTCATGTAAAATGAAGCAGTGACAGAAGTTAACTTATAGCTCCAGAGACCCCAGGGCTTTTGTGTTGGTGGGAAAGCAAGATGAAAGGATATTGTTCAATAAAATCTATAAGAACATTAAATTTGTGCAATCACCTTCTTTGACTTAATGGTCTTTGGGTCAAGTCACTAATTCCTCTTCTTTTAGGCTCTTCCCAAGGCATTTGTCCAGGAATAACACACTATGCTCCCATCTCGTTCACAAAAATACCTTAAGGATAAGGGGATTATTCCCCACCCTTCAGCTATAAAACCCAGTTCTTCACATCTGAGGCAAACATCGTAAATAGCCATATAAAAGCCAAACATAAGGAATCAATAAAATTATTTACAATACCCTGACCCTAATTGCCTGGTAGTGAACATGTAAATTGCTGATATAGTTTTGCAGATTATTAATGATGGGTATATAATTGTATATATAATTAAGAGCAAATCATCCATTATTTTCATGTAGCAGATGTCTATGTGGGAGTTGCTTTGATTTAGACCAACTAAATGGATATGGACATGGCGCAATTGCTGAAAAATTTAGGGTGCTTTGGGGTCCTTTTTGATGAGGATTGCAGGCTGAGAGGTCACAGCATTAAAGTTGAGCTGCCAAAACTCTGGCAACGTTTGTCATGTTAAAACAGTGTATCTTAGTAAGCCCTGCACTCAGTCTTGGGCTGAGACTGAGCACACTCCACATCTGCCATGGGGAATCTCTCCCTGGGGAGACCCACAGCTTTGTACTGTGTGGGGAGGTGCTCTTTACTGCTGCCAGTGCAAGAGATGTGGTGTACTCAGAGACATATCTAAAAGCACACCTGGGAACAAAACAGGCAGTATATAAATCCTGGAAGGCCAATGGCATCCTGGGGTGTACTAGAAGGGGAGTGGTTGGTAGGTCAAGAGAGGTCCTTCTCCTTCTCCACTCTGCCCTGGTGAGACCACACCTGGACTACTGTGTCCAGTTCTGGGCCTCTCAGTTCAGAAAGGACATACAACTCCTTGAGAGAGTCCAGTGCAAGATGGTGAAGGGAGTGGAACATCTTCCTTGTGAGGGAAGTTGTGGAGTCTCCCTCTCTGGAAACATTCAAGACCAATCTGGACACGTTCCTGTGTGATTTAATCTAGGTGATCCTGCTCAGGCAGGCAGGGTTGGTCTAGATGATCTTTCAAGGTCCTTTCCAACTCCTGACATTCAGTGATTCTGTGATATGATTGTACTACTTTCAGGACTGCATAGAAGCAGCAAAAGCGTAGTTATTTATTTCCTTGGTTGGTTGTTTTTGTTTGTTTTTTTTTTTTTTTTCGTTCATCTACCTATTTTTCTTGTGTTTCTTCTGTGTTTTGTGTTGTCTTGCCTCCCAAAAGGTACATCCACAGTTATCATCGAAGAGATTTGCACTAATGAACCGTCTCTCAGTTCTTACACGAACCTGTTTTAATGCTTTTGACATGTTTGGATATCAAACTGGCCAGATTCAGTAAGCTGAAATGCACTAACTCTGGAGGCAATTTAGGAAACTGTCTTGCATTTTATAAAGAGCCAGATACAAAGTATCTATTCTTAAAATCTGTACAATTTAATTTGATAGGGCAAACTGAAATAATAAAAAAATAAAATTAATCTCTCTGTGCATTTAGTTATAAAAATAAATACCACCCTAAAATTTTGCAAGACTAAGGTTATTCAAAGTTGCACATTGATTTTATACTACAGGTTATTTATATTATACATAATAAATTAAAATCTGTCTCAGAAAATAAAAAACACTTTATTTACTCTTACAGGTACATAAAGATCTTAATTGCACTGAATAGGGAAACAGAATCTCAGCATTTTCTCTCACCTAGAGCAATAGTTCTGAGTAGCGATATTAAACTTGATTCCATCAGACACAAAGCTGCCTTTGCTGACATCATGATCCATGCTCTGGTAAAAAAGGCTATTTTTAAGAACAAAAATATTCTGTTATCAACTATTCGGTGGAAAATAACACTAAAACTACATAAGTAAAATCAAGATAATCTCTTCAAATTCTGTATTTCTGTTTTTATAAGAAATAGAACAACATTTAGAGCTATGGAGTGAGCAACAAAGAGAACTATTGGTTTTGTTTGCTTGTTTTTTTCCGATACAAAGATACATTACATACCATTGGATACTTAAATTTATGTTTGCAAATCTGTGCCAACTATTATTGTTTTGTCTCTCCAAAGCAAGGACACTGTGCACAATTGCAGTAATATGAGATTATACCAGAGACTGAAAACACATTGTGCAGAATATGTAACTTCATCTTTTTCTCCTTTTCTGGAGCACACAGAGGAGATATTTTCATAACTGTGACTATAGACACATGTGGGTCCTTGGTATTGACTAAGAAGGAGATAGCACGTGTATACACATTAAAGACAGGTTTTAGAGGTACAATATAAAGTGCAAAGTAAATGTAAAACTAAAATATAAGTAATTATTCTAATAATTTTACTGGTATTCCGCAGCAATGCGATGCTGTTCTAACACACACACACACCCACAATATGCAACCTAGGGAATACATTGCCAAATGCAATCATGTGCCTTACAGATCACATATTCTTTCTTTGGTGCTTCCGTGAATTGACTCCTATGGCAAAATACAGTGTAAAAGACACTGCAAAGACATTTTTCACAGTGTGTGATGAACAATACAATTTCATCACTGTAAATTGTAATTGATTAATAGTCTATGAATGACCCAGATTCAGAGCTGTCAGAAACTGAAGTACCTTCACTGAACACTATGGATTTAAGCAGATTAACTGATGTCAGTATCTGCCCCTGTGACAGAAAGCTGTGAAAAACTGTCTATTGTAATATAAAACTGCTATTTATGAGAAACTGTCTATGAAGAATAGCAGGATGCCAGTTTAGCTGAATAGGGAATCCCAGAGGGAATACAAAATAAAATGTAGAGAGGGCAGCAGCAGGGAGGATCTGACCAGAAGGAATGTAGAAGGATCACACAGGGATGGAATTAGGAAGACCAGACCTTGATTTGTCTTGATTTTGAACTGGTAAAGGATGTTAAAGGCAAAATAATGTGTTACCCTCAGCTGTGAAGACCTGTAGGTCCATGTGTGCCTGTGCCCTATACCCAGATGATGAAGATGACTTGTTTTTAAAAGGCACAGTAGCAAATAAAAAAAAAGAAAGTATAATGCTCATTTTCAGGAAGGACAGGAAAGAGTCCAGGAAACCTTTGGCTGCTCAGTCTCAACTTAGACCCTGGGAAAATTGTGGTTCAAGTCATTATGAAGTCCAGTTTCTGGCACTTGCAGGATGGAAACTTGATTTGGTCAGCTGGGCTTTACCTGGTTTTTGTGTCTGGTAATTGCTTTATATGATGACGTGACTTCCTAAGTTACTTTGACTCTAACAAGGCTTTCAGCAGAATCCTTGTAACCAAACTGGGGAGATATGAACTGCAAGGTGTGCAGAAAACTTTCTGGGCTCAAAGAGTAACGGTCAATTGTTGGACTTATAACTGGTGGCCTTTCTCAAGGGACGATACTAAGGATGTGCTGTTTTAAACCTTCATTAATATTCTGGATGACAGGATGGAAAACACACTTCTTAACTTTTCAGATGACATCAAATTGCAGGAGTCTTTCTGTTGAAAGGCAGAACTGTTGCTCAGAGGGACCTTAGTGAACAAGAGGAATAGAATGATTCAAAAGGAGCATTATGTGTTTCAGAAAAGATAAATGTAAAGTGCTACACTTGAGATGGATCAGTGGAGACTATGGATTGACTAGCTATATACCAACTTTACTAAAAGGGGTGTAGGTATGATGATAAAGGATGATAAATTGGCTAACTGCATTCTGGAGTACATTGGGATGAGCATACCAAGAAGAAGATATTATCCCTTTCCACTCAGAACTCATGAGGGCTCACACATAATATTGTGTCCAGTTTTAGGTGACCAAGTAAAAGACATTGACAAGCTGGAGAGACCTGGGTGGAAGGTAACTAAGAAGTTTAGGGAACTGCCACACAGTGAGAAGTTGAGAGATGTACATTTGTTCAGTCTGAGGTTGAGGACTTACAGGAGAGCTATTTGCAGTTTTCGTGCCTAAAGGGGTTTTATAGAGTAGAAGCCAAATTCTTCTCAGAAGCTAACAGCAAGAAGACAAAACCCAGCTGTGACAGGTTGCAAAAGCAGTAATTCTGACTAGTTATAGGGAATAAAGAATATACTCTACACCTACTTAAGGAAGGAAACTAGCTGCTCGGAGATGGTTGAAATCTCCATCCTTGGAGGTCTTCAGAATTGAAACCGCATAAAACCAATATGATCTAATGCAGAAATTAAGCCTACATCGAGGAGGGGCCTGGACTTGATGGCAGAGAGAGGTTCCTTCCAAACTAACTTCTTTGTGGTTTTCTATGATTCAGTATGCTCATATTCAGCTGCTCCTTTTAATCATTATTTTATTTTAAATATAATAAAGGCTTATAAATGAAAGCATCACCCCACAGGATTAGAGACAAATACTAATGTATTTGATGTGCAAGAAATAAATTGAGCTGTAATTTTTTGCTTAAATAATCAAGAATCTTCTTACTTTTGATTACTGCTTATGATTTCTATTTCAATTTCATAAAAGAAAACCTGGTCTACTGTATTCTGAATTTCAAAGTGATACATTTCTGCTGTTGCAATTCACTCTTGTTCAAAAGTTCCATGAAACAGAACTCCTTTTTCAGAGAATACCTTTATGTGAAGTGTCCAAGCACATTCTGTATCTACTTTTTTCTTATCTTTTAAAGCATTTTCATTTGGTGTTTCTGCCTTGGTGGTCATCTGTCTTACATCTAGCTTAGTTTCAAAGAGACCTGTATATGAGATATGCTGGTAATCACTGTCTCCACACAGAGTCTCTGAGGCTTCTATACTGAAAGTGTTGAGGTACTGCCAGTACTTAAGACGGAAAGCATTTCTCGGCTCATATAAACATTTAACCTGCCATTACATCTTCTTTTTCTCCACAATTTCCCTTTTAACTAAAGTGATCAATGATACAGTAAGGATGAAAGGATTTAGTGATTTTGCTGCTCCTTTCTCCAGATCCATATTTAATATGTCATCAAGTTATGCCCTTATACAACCTGTCTTAACACACTGAGAATGCTTTGAACCTGCTGTGAGCCTGAACTTCAAAAGAGTGAGAGTTTGAAGATTGATAGAGACAAATTGCTTTAGAGATCTATATTGAGAGGCTTGAATGCCATAAAAATCCTGCCTCTGGAATGAAGAACTGCAACAACATTACATTTCTGAAGCTCTCCAAAAAGAAATAATTTTTTGAACAATAAACTGTCTAGAGACAGGAAACAAGTTGGATACAGGAGTTAGGTAAAACATTTTTCTGTGACCTTTTGGGCAAATTTTCAGATCAGAAAGCAAAGTAATATATAAATTTTAAATATTAGAATGTATTTTATAGTTTTTATGTTAAAGTTAAATATTTAGAATATTTGGTTTCTAGACAATTTCATCTCATTGATGCCACACAGTCTCCCTGGGGTATTTCATGTTAGTGTCAATTTTTTAATTGATTATGCTGTACTTAAGACCTCGCATATGTAGTTGGCCCTTGAGGTAGAATTTAAGTTATGAATTTTGGCTACTTTCTAGAACTCTGCAGCTGAGCCTGTCCTTCCAGGTTCAGTTTAGAGTACACAATAGAAATATGTCAGAAAAGTTGTATGCCAAAAAGACTTCTTTTAGAAACTTCGTTAAGATAGACCTGACTGTTCTCATTATTCTTAGTAATCAAAATGATTATTAAAGAATCCTGGAGAAGAAGTTGATCTGTACATAAATACCATTAGGTACAGTATATCTTGCTATGGAGAGTCTTGAGGCCTGCATAAGTGGAAGCAAAACCTGGATTTTTTTATAACTGTTTCTGATCATTTAAGATTAGCTTGAATTTTTCTATACTCCATTGGTCTGCAATATATGAAGACAATTTCTGTCTTCTGGTACTATAATACCTCTTCTCTCCTCAAAAAAATTAAAATAATAGCATTGTGGTTGAAGATTGACATTTGCGGATGGTCTCCAAAAAAGTGCTTCTTGCCTTCCATGCTTCAGCACTGGAACATCGATCTCTAGCTAGATACAATCCTTGTTTAAATTATAGTGCTGAAGAAATTACAGTGTCAATCTCTCAGGCACAAAGCAGATTTGTCAGGAAAAAAAACTTAAAAAAAACTAAAACCCCACAAAGATGCAGAGAAGACTGCATCATGTTGCTGATAATGTGACTGTATAGGAGTACTGATGTGTATTTATAGATATTATTAAGAATGGCATAAGCCTCTGCTTCACAATTCGAAATCTTTGCTTTAGTTTGGGGATTCCAGATGTTTATTTCCCTCTAGTGAGCACAGCAAAGACAAAGACTTGATGGAAGAATGCTTTGTGATCTGTGAGTAGGGTTGACTACTTGTTGTTTAATTGCTATGGTTATTTGATAACTGTTTATAATTAACTTCAGTTTATAAACTTTAGAGCTAGATTAAATTCTGTCAAGTCCTAGATGTCAGTAAAACAATCTATCACACTTTCTAGTGCTGGGCCTGCATAACATAATAGCCACATTTTCAATCTTTACATTTGCTAGTCAGCTCTTTATCCATTATCAGTAAATTCACAGGAGAACTGTAATATAATTCCAAATTTCAACTTTAATATTTATAGCAGAGTATCATTCCTGTTCATACACTGGAATTTTGTTAATACCAATCTTTACTGAGACATTCATAATTGTAATTTTTTTAATATACTGTACTTTCCTATATTTTTCTGCTTAAGGAAAATTAATTTATATGATGGTTTCAGAATCTTATATTATCTTTTTAGCCAACAACTACCCTCCCAATAAGGTTTACCTCCTAAGCTCCCAATAGTTTTATTTTATTTCTCAGTACATCACACCACCAGATTCCATTAGCCTACTCATGTTTAGAAGACATGCATGTAACAATAAAGTTTTCATTTTGCAATTTCTGATTTTATTTCATGGACATGATTTAAAAATATGGGATGGACACTCATTACCTCTATGGCTATTTTATAAACCACACACAGCATAAAAGCTTCTTTACCATGCTCAGATCATATAAAATGCTATAGGTGTGCATGTGAATATGAATGAAGCTCAGTGGCGGAAAATTAATCAAGTATTGGTAGGCAGTATACAATATGTTGCTTTTGTTACTTTCAGTGAAGTGTATCTCAGATATTATAGGTGTATTTTATGGATTCTAAGGCTAAATGTTTTTTATATTTGAGTAAACATCATTGTCTGTATTGTACTTTCCATGACTACACATAGTGGTGGAAAACAATGTCAGTGAGAAACATGTTTCTATAGCATTATAACAGTTTCCATATAATTTATTAAGCTTGTAGACATCTTGTGATTTTATAGTAGGAAAAACTTTCTTATAAATGTATTTTGCTTCTCTAATCAACTTGTCACCCAGAAAACTCAAAAGCTATCATGATGATGGAAGCACCTTTTAATGCAGACTAAGTAGAATTCAGATATGAAAATACAATTGCTGTAAGAGAGAATTACACAATATGCCCACCCACTATTGAAATATCCTTTAACCTCAAAGTGTTTAAAGTCTCATCCCAATCATACAAACAGAAGTTGTAGCCAAGTCTTGTGTTAAACACAAAAATGACATTGAAGCAGTCTTCCAGGAGTCCTACGAGACAAGTGAAATATCATAGACTTCCAGGAAGGAAAGTACATGTATATTTTAAAATAGGGAAAGCCAAATTAAAACTTTCCATTTAGGAAAGAAATTCTCCCTAGATGGCTGGATCTGAACAAAACAAAGGAGGTAAGCCTGTGGAGGTCTGCACAGACTATCCCACAGCATGTTGGAAGGAGCAGTCTTCACATAAGTGAAGACAAACATAATAAGTAAGGCTCCAGCCAACACAACATGCTGACACTAGTTTAACCTAGAGTGGAGGATTGTTTATGCTTCAAATGACTAATTATCATTGATAGAGGAGTACTTAAGTGCTATAGAGGTAGCCAAGTTTTAAAAACATTACAGTGAAGTAAGAAAGTGAGCTGCAAGAATTCGTAAGTAATAAATCTAAGAACAGAAGTACCAAGGAGAACTTTGATGAGAAATATCAAACCACAAAGCCAGTTTTAGCTACCTCTGTAGTAAGTACCAAGCAGTGATACTGAAGTGCTTATAACCACTTTTTTCAAAGAAAACTTGAAAAAAGCATTTTTTTTCTTTTTAGTTCAGTTACTTGACTGTAAAACTGTACAGAAAATAAGGATAGGGAGAGCACAAAAGCAAAGAGAAGCTGTGAGATGAATTTCTGGAAAGTAAAGCTAAAAAGAAAAGAACTGTCACACTTCTCAAGGGTACTATGTAATACATTGATATTTGCGTGTGTGTTTAAATAAAATTGTTTTGATGTATTGTTAACAGACAGAATTAATCATTTTTTATCAATGAAATGACAGAACAGCCTCTCAGAAATTGAATTTTCTGACAGGTCTCTCAAATTTGTGAAATATGTGACTATACTTTTCGTACTCAGTTGAAACAAAGGCACTATCCATGTTTGTATTGCATTTGCAATATAAAATGTTTATCTGCTGGGACCTATCCTTTTGATCCTTAGTAAATCCTTTTTGAATTATTCATAGGAAAACTAATAATGCAATTAGACAGATGAAGCAGAGGCTTCCAGACCCATTGGGATGGGTCAAGTATACTTGTAAAAATAAAAGTTATCAAACCCATCAGCATTTTTCTGGCTGTCAACTGCCAGTATCTGGCTAATAATGGATCCCTTAACCAAGGAATGAATTTTCTCTGTGTCTTTCATCCTCCAGTTGGAAGAGTGATGGGAAACAGCCTTGAGTATATCTGAGGTGTTTCCTTGATTTTGAATATAAGGGAAATATTTAGTGGACAAAAATATGAAACATAAACAAAAGGTTACAATTAAAACTGCAGGATTGTATTGAAAATACTGATTTTGGATGGGATTAATGTCCTCCTGAATATACCTTGATACCTAAAGAAAGATGATGAGTCTATACTGGAGCCTGAATTGTAAAGAAACAAAACAAGATTTCTAGAAACTTTTGAAGATTAAGTTTAAAAAGTGGTACAGTTTGGTCAGTTCCTGCATTCTGAAAATAGAAGTATGCTGAGCATTTCTCATCTCTGGTAAAATTAGCTGACGCTCACCTTTCTAACATTAGAGCATATTGCCATCACATAGAGGTATTGAACAAAGTAGCCTAGAACAGTCCTGTGAGAACGATACGCCACAATTTTCAACATGGGTGTGAACAAAGCTGCAGTTGCAAACCATAGTTTCAGTTGTATGTGCTCTGTCAATGAAAAACAACCTTTCAGAAAAGTTCCCAGTAGGTACACATTTATTCCAGTTATCAGCTTCTATTATAACTATATTAGAAACTACTTTTTTTTTTTTTTTGAGAAAATATATACCTAGCTTGAAGTGTGAATAAGTGTGAATCATATATGTTTTGAAGTAAATTTCAAAGTTCTTTCACATCCAAATCATAGAAATTAGAGAAATGGATTGACAGCAGAATATGGTCTTCATTGTTAGCAAGTGTCAATTCTGAAAGCCATTGCATTGTGAAGACTGATTACAATACTTTAAAATCTATGCTTAGAAGTAGAGATGAGTCTGAACCAAAACCACATAAGAAAAAAAAAAGGGGAGAAAGAAAAAAGATTTCCTTGGTAAAATGCAATTTTATTTCTGAATTGTCTTTTATTTGTTCAATGGTTCAGAAAAATAAACCATATCTGAATACTTCTGCTATACTGTAAGCTAATGATGTGATAGTATGAAAAAACAGTGGTAAATATAATTTGGGAAGTTCACTTCTGCATAGTGTTTTCAGATCTGTATTTTTCAATTAATAAAAGGAATCCAACCTATTTTTTCTATATGACTTGGGCTTTTTTTTGTGGCAACATGCCTTTTATTTTTGGTATAGAAAAAGCATAACAGACCATGAGGATCTGTGGCTAAAGTGAGTATTTTGATTCTTCTATGCTGTGCTGGCAGCTACAAAATTCAGGGCAGATTTTGCCATCTTGCTAATAGATATTATTGCACTCACAACTTCATGGCTCACCCACTGCTCTTCAGTCTACCACATCATTAATTTAAACTATATCAATCTTTATGTAGATATGGATTGACTGTATTATATTTTGTTTCTGAAAGAGCAATCACCAGGCAGTAGCTTTATTTAACTTGCTAAATACTTTAATGGAGTATTTAATAAGCATTTAAAACTACTTTCCTGTTTACACTATTATAAGAGAAGACTAGCTGAGTGGTCATGATTTAATTCAGTTCATTAATTAGGAACAGATCATAAAGACATATAAATTCCAAGGCAAATTAACTGGCAGGTCCTTTCTTCAGACACCACTGCAATGTGTTATATATTAATGCTCTGCAAAGCATTACAACTGTGGCTGGCAGTGCACCTTTTGGAGCTTATCACTGACAGTTGCCTTGGGAAATAAATCCAGTGTGATAAATAGCAATGGAAAAGTAGTAATTCACACTTTCATCAAAGGCTTTTTTTTTTTTTTATATAAATGCTATTTTAGTCCACTGCAATTAGAGACATTAAAAGTGTAATTCAGCTTTTCCTAGACAGACTTTGGCAAACACTCAATATATATTTGAGAAATTAGTCCATATATTTAGACCACAGATAACATGTTTTTAGCACAATTGTTGTGTTATTCTACCTGGTCATAGGAAACTCACTGACTGATAACTCTCTGCCAAGCATAATTTTACTTACTGTCCTGGGAGTTTTTTATACAGACCTAGACAACAGGAAAAGCATCATAGAAGGAAAGAGTAGATAACTGGCTGGGGGGCAGGTTCAGCTTGTTACTGTTGAAATGGAAAATTTTTGGGCATCACAGTGGAAAATGTGGAAAAAAGAGAATGAAAAATTTTCTTTTTCATGTAACATAAATTTTAATGTTTTAGCAAAACCCTTTGGAAGGTGTCTGCTCACTGCATTCTAGCTATTGTGGAACTGTGTTAGAAAATATGAATAATCTCATAAATCACCAGGAAAATTTGAATTTCTAGTGTCTTTGAAGCTAATGTTTACTATTCACAATGCCTGAAAAGGAAAATTACTGTTAAATCTTAGTCCAGTACAGTTCTCAGGGATTAGCAGGTTTTCCTGAGAACTTTTCTAGCTGTATAAGATTATGAGACAAAAGCAAATTTCATTAATATCTTGCATTCTCTGTCAAACTTGCTGTCTGAGAGCAAAGTTTGTTCCTGGGTACACATGCAGATTTCTGAAAGAAATAGTTTATATGGACTTTTTTTATCTTAATCGTGATTGGAACCTTTGGCAATAGGCATAACATTGGCCGTATATATAAAGCATATAATATAAAGCCCCTATTGGTATTTTTCAGTGCTAACATTTTGAACATTAACAAGTATAACAGTGTCCCCCTAAAATACATTACATGTAGCATTACATGTAATTACATGTTACATGCTGGTAACAGGCTGCAGGCTTTGCACTGACTTTGCAAAGCTTGGAGATCAAGGCTTGTCAGATTTGCTTGTCTGAACTGGTTTCTTGCCCTGCCTGTAGCTTTTTTTTACACTTGTTTTAGCTGCAAGAGATCTCTTTTTCATCTGATGTGGCTATATCTAGGTTGGTTTACCTTTGCTTATCACTGCTATTGGGGTTAAACCATGACAATGATATACACCCCACAGTTTTGTAGGAGTAGTTTTATGCAAAGTGATTATTTTGTGCAGAATGATGTTTTTTGCTCTAATGCAATGATGTCATATAGAGAGGGACATTCAGTCCTTCACAACAGCAGGGATCTTGAGAAGCAGAGAAAGAGGCAGGATGCAGCACAGAGGTATGAATGGCTGGGAGGAGAAGAGATGGGGCAAAGGCTGTCACCCAAGACCCAAAGTCTAGGAAAAACTCCCCAGAGATCAGGTAAAAAATGCAGATCTGGAGCAGGTCCAAGCTAGTTTTAGGGGTAACAAGAAAAAAAGTATGCAATGACTGCAAAATTCACCATGTATGGAAAATGCAGATATAACATGGGAGTTAGAATAGCACAGAATGAGAAAAAGTGAAAAAATATTTTAGTAAACTTGTAAAAATCAGTTCAAGTGAATCCTATAGTGACAAAGAATAAACCATTGACAGAAGCATCATCTTCCTCCCAGTGACAGCTTTGGACAACTCATAATATCTCCCTCTCCCCAGCTCCAGACTGAGCCACTCACCTGGGATCCAGAGGAGAAATGGAATGGTGAGTCCCAATACCAGGAAAAGGAATACAAGCTAAGAAGTATCTATATAATAATTTAAACGGAATTATTATTATTATTATTATTATTATTATTATTATTATTATTACTGTTGTTTTTACTGATAGTTTTCTCTATAGGAGTAGTAGCTTTTACTTTTCTTTTGCTATTGTATAATAATTCATTTTGGACCCACAGCAATACTAGAATAGACACTTAAGATTTCAATCAAGCTAACAATAAATTCTCAGCTTTATATATGAGGCATGTTTCCTCTTTTCCCATAAAGAGATTCTGAGCATAACACTAGAAATAAAATATGTTGAACTATTAAACTGTGTTTTATAAATTGCAGATGTTTGCTATTAGCAGTTTAGAACACATGAGGAAGAGAGAAACAGTAATACATCAGAGGAGATGACCAGAAAAATATTATTATGTGAAAGACTTAAATATCCCCCAATTTAGCAATATTTATTCATGGACACTACTCAACCGTCTCTCATATCAGAAATAAAGATTTAGAGAAATGCTTCTGTCTATATTGACTTCTTTGTTGTGAAATTATTGGGATTTAAAATCAATAGCGGTGGGTGAATATATCAGTGCTGATTAAATTTATTCAGCCTGATCCATGGGTAGCTGCTTTTTTTTAAGATTTCATGTATGTAGTAACAGCAGGTATTTATAAATTTCTAATGTCAAATGCTAGCAGACTGATAATGATTTTTTTTTTTTCTGTGAATGGTGAACCTTGTGTTTGTAGTCCAGCATGTAAAATAATATATATTATATAAATCAGAGCTATTTTCTTCATTTGGAGTGTTTAGATAAAGATTTATTTAATCACTTCACTTACTGTATTATGAGAAATAATAGTGACACACATTCATTATTGATAAGATAGGTCTTTATTATTCTGGAAAATTTCTTAGAGAAAACCCCAAAATGAAATGTTAGGATACTATGTGTGCATTAAATCCCATAAGCTTAGAAACTTAGAGGACAGCATGATAAAACTAAAAAAACTCGGCATTTAATTTTCTGGGTTTTTGCCCTTAGTCTAACCCTCATTATTTCCAAACAAAGCACATAATTAGTTCACGCTCCTTCTCTGGCAGCTGCTTAGACTTTCCAGCATGATGCATTTTGAACAACTCATGGTATCACACTTACAGCCACTGATTGAAGTGACTGTTGAATTAGGTGGGAACAAAGCTATCCAACATGAAAAAAAAGTATTAGAACATTTGATTCCTAAAATGATTGTTCAGCCTACTGTTAGCACGAACATGCTGCAGAGGTCAAGCTACAGTTAGTTCTTTCTTTTTTCTTTTGAAGTGGCATCAGACTTCAGACAATCTATACCAGTAAGTGAGTATTTGAAAACTGATTCAAAATAAGGTGTGTTTAGCACCTTTCTTTTGAGTGCCCAGTCCATTCTGTTTAAGATTTGCAAAGAGATCAGAAAGTGAAATATTTTTATTTGAAATTAATCTCATGAGTGCACTTTGCTGACATAAAACTATAGCCTGTCTCTGACCTCACAATAGTTTGCCTCTGATTTCATAATATAAAAATAAAGGTCTTCTGAAAGGTGAAATCTACTCCACTGAACTACAAGCTTAAAAATCATGCTTAGAGTAAATAAACCTTTCACGGGAATACAGGTTAATGTTCCTATCATCTGAAATTTTCCTCTGTGAAAGTTTATTCTGCAATACATTTATAGAAAGTCTATTGCAACTATATTCCTAATGTAGATGCTAAATTTGTTGCCTAAAATTGAGAAGAATCTAGAGCAAGCTCTCTGGATTACTGTAACTGTACTGGAAGACTATTTAACAACTCTATTTCTATAGTCTGAAACGAAGCCAGTAAGAGGAAGGACGTGTTATCTTGGAGACTTCTCTGTCTTGGATAAGATAGAAACCAGGAACAGTTTTTAGTTTAATGATGATATACCAATTTTTGCAAGAATTTGAAACTTAACATCAGTATCCTTACCAAATTTCCATATGGATGTCTATATTCTACCTTTACATATTCCTCTCCAAGTTCTGCTTGGTATCATGTTCACCTTCTCGTCATTATTTAAACAGTAATAGGATACCAATATCGTATTCTAAGTAGATTTGAAATTGCTTTTGAATCCTCTCTTCAGCTGCCTTACACTTAAGAATCAGCAGATAAGGAGAGATTCCGTCTCAGGCAATAAAACATTTTAATGAAACACCCTAAACAGATTGCTTATCCCATGAGTGTATCTGTCTGTTGTGTCTGTGCATGTACATAAATGAAACTAGTCAGTAATTTTACCTGGCTCTTCTGGGCTTTCATTGGGTTTTTTTACCCCTTTTCTTATTTTAGCTTTATATATGGATCATTTGCATCTTTCTTATACTCAGAGATAAACATTTTGGTTACTGCTGATACTAACTGCACCAACAGTGCTTTGATGCAAATAGTGGTATTTGAGCTATGAATTGGTAGTATACAGGAGGGTACAACCTCCTTGATATAAACCATGCTAAGCACTATCACTGTTATTCTGATGTCATACCAGATGAGTTTCAGGGTAATTTGTGAATATTTAGCCAAAGGGAAAATTCAAAGAGAGGTCTCTATGGAGTACCCAGAGTCATGACTAGCATCAGAAAAACATGTGCAGCTTACAGGGACCAACCTAACTGTGTGATACCAAATGCTAAATGCCGAATTATATACTGTCCTGTGCCTTGCCACAACTTATGCAGCTATTTCAGATACACCTCCATGTTTAGATTGAGCTTCCTTACTTGTACTTTGAAAGAACTAACTTGGGTTTGCTCTTGTCTAATGGGAACAATTTCAGATATTGGTTGCTCCACTTGTCTGTTTTAAAATTTTCTAATAAACAAGAAGATTAATAAACTGCCTGGATATTCTGATGGTTGGGATTCACAGCACCTTCAAAACTCTGTGTTTTTTAACAGGTTGATGGTAGGAGTCTAGGGGTTTGAAGAGAGGTGTTGGGGGCTAAAAAGTTTGTTGTGCTACTGTCTTAGGAAATTTTGAAAAAAAATATGAATCCCTATGTCCTTCATTTTCATCACCTCTGACTCTTGGGTCTGGTAAATCAGGGAACTTTTACAATATTTTTCAGCTGGAGCTTACTCCTTCGCAGTTCAGGCCAAAGCAGCCCTGAACAAGGACATATATGAATGGGATGCCTTAAAAGTTAGGAGACCAGTTGGTGAAGAGTTTGGGAGCTATAAGAATTTAGTATTTCATAGGAACTTCACCTGAATGATTTTTTTGAAAGGTGAAGTACTTTCCATGAGCAAGGCTGAAGGACCTTTTTAGTCATCCAGTGAGTGGAGTGAAATAAGTTGAAACGAAAAGCTTACAAATATCTCAGTGGAACTGGATCAAGCCTAATCCCATATAAAATCACCAAGTTTTTCCTTCCTCTGTAGTATCTATTTCTTGTTATTTCCTTAAAATACACTATTTCCAGGGTGACTTTTGCTTTGTTATGACCTGCCCAATTTTCTAAAAAAACCCACAACCTTGAGTGAGATAGCCAGATAAGCAATTAAGACACTGAGCCAGAAAATCAAATTAAGAAGCCACAGCCATAAGGTACTCAGAATGTCAGGACACTTGCAGACCAGCCTCAACAGATGGTAACTGTCTAAGTCCTTTAATTTCATTGTTTGTTGACATATTTAATAAATATCTCTCTCACACAGACATACCCAACATTTACAGACATCCCCCATAAGTGTACAAAGATACTGCTAATTCAGTCTTTCATTCTCCTCTAACCCATTATTTCAGTAAGTATTTCTCATTAAATGTTAGTAAAACCTATGCTGAACTAGTCCAAGAATCCTACTTCCATCTCCTACCTTCTGTCCCACACGTCAGAGCTGCCTGTTCAGCCCAACGGCATGGAGCTGGGATGCTACTTCCATGACACTGACATTGCAGTGTGCACGAGGTTGCTCTCAACTGGATTAGCAAACAGCTCTTGGAAAACAAAAATAAAATAGCCAAAAAACCTTCCTGAGAAGATTGGCAGCAGCAGGTCTAAGAGAATTAGATACTGATGAAGGGAGCATACACATGACAAAGGGAAGTGAAAAAGAATTAGAAAGCCTATAAAATCTGAGAAGACTAATTAATGTTTCATCATCTGAAATATTAATACCATGGACTAGAAGAACCATAAAAATATTATAGGGTCAAATCTGATGGACAGCTTTTCCAGTGTGCATAGATGAGTAGGTCCTAATCAATGTACTCCAAGGTGAAGAGCAAAAGTCTGTTATGGAGTGGAAGCAGAGAACAGAACAAACAAGGCTTACTCCTTAGATACTTATTTGCAATGATGAAATGTAAAGCTGCTGAACAATTATGAAACCAGTGATGGGTTTAAAAAAATAGATATCAATTTGACAATACAAAAGATACTGCATCCAGCATGAGGAAAGCATATTTTAGGCTTCATTATATGTGATAAAGTTAATAAGAACTTTGGAAGATTCTGACAGCTGAGGCACTCGTGATCATGATCTCTATCTGATAATCAGTAAGTCACTTTTCTGAAGACAAAGTGGACTGAAAGAAATTTTATTATATAATAAGTAGTCTTTCTCTGATGGCTGAAAACCCATTGTTACAAAACTAAGAAAACAAATTCCTTTGATTCCACGGAAAAGTAAATAAAGTGTTTAAAAGTTGAGAGAAACTGTGTAAAACCACTGGGGGAAGGAAGGAAGGAAGGAAGGAAGGAAGGAAGGAAGGAAGGAAGGAAGGAAGGAAGGAAGGGAGAGATGGAGAATGAGAGAAAAGGAAACAAGAGAGAAAATAAAGGCAAAGAAAAAGAATAGAGGCAAGAATATTAAGAGGCAAAGAGAAAATAGTGAATAAGAGAAGGAAAGAAAGAACAAAAGTGGAAATAGGAGGGGGAAAGAGAGAAATATAAAAAGTATAATCCAATATTTACTGAAGGAAAATAATTGGTTATTTCAATAATAATAAAAAGTTTAGCAACAATGGTGATCGGTTACAGAATGGGGGTGACTGTGACCATCAGTGTTGCAATTATCTTCTATGAATTGTTCTGTATTGGGAAACTAGGATGACCTATTCGACAAATGTAGAGCTTTTCAGATAGATCCTTTTTACAGGGAGTTAATATTTTAAAAACAATGTATTGAACCCTTAATTGACACCACTAGAAATGTAGAAGATCTGTAAGTGGCCAGGGTTAATTTGCACATATTTTTTGCAACGTCCAGAAGCATTTACTTGGAGGACTTTACATTAGAAAGAATGTAAAAGTTAAGTCACATTTTGAAGAATGCTGACGCACAGGGTCACTAAAGAAACATTGCTGCCTGCAAATTTGCATGCTGCAATGAAGCAACTTGAGTTAAAGAGATGGATGGTTTATTGATGTGTTTTCTTAGTAGGAGAGATATTTCCCTTAGCCTGTGTTTTGTGGCAAGGGTTTTGTGTGCATTCAGTGTGACCAGTCATCCCCAGCAGACAGTGAAAAGGCAATTGCAATACTTCTAAGGAAAATTCTAATCCAAATTTGAGAATTCTAATGTAAAATGTCTTTAAATCTGGGAGGAACAGGGGAAAACAATGAAAGATTAGAAACAGTATTGGTAAAATGGAATGGAATATTTAATCCTTTTTTGAGAGAATCATGGCCATATTGTTTTTATTCCACATCTAATGCCTGTTAATACAGGCAGCTGATCAGACCTCAGTGGCTTTAGTATGTGAAGGCTTCCAGATCAGTATAGTATGGGCCCTTTTCCAGGACTGGATGGTTATGTCTTGGTTTTGTGGACTGGGATTTAGCAAGGCCATAACCCTTGTCACTCTTAAATGCGTGAATTTATGGAATTGTCATCAAAACATTTGTAGAACGATCGCAGGAGAGCACATGAAGTGGTTTAATAATTATCAGAGTCGAGAGAGAAGTTGTTCATGTGCTGCCACCTACAGAAACAGAAGGTTTTAGCCGGGTTTCAGATGGAAAGACAGTTGGCCAAGTATTCGACACCCTCATAATTATCTGAAATGATTTGTAATTAATAAAAGTTCACAGATGACATGAAGTTGGCAGAATAGTGAGAAACAGAAGATGGATTAGCTGTATCCAAAGATGTAGCTTTCCTGGCAACATTCATTCAAGAAAATGCCTTGTGAACTGCTAAATACAAAGCTACACATGTAGAAATAATAAAAGTATCTGATGTTGCCCATGACTGTACTCTGGTCTCTTTAACGGAGCATTATGTACAAAAGCATAAAATCACTGCAATAGAGATGACTGTTACATAAAAGCTGACTTATGTTTAAATTTATTTATGGAGAAATAATCATTAGGAGTGAAGAGAGAGGTATTTTCTGTACACATTGCAGGAGCACAGCTTCCATATTTTCATGTCCAATTTCGTAAAAGACTTATAAAACATGCACAAAGCTTTAGAAAATTGAAGAAAACTATTCTAGGGGCCAAAGAAATTGCTTAACTGAGAAACATAAGTTTTTCAGAAAGAGATGACTTAATGTGACCATTACAGAAAGCCAAAATTGTCTGCACACTTTCAAGGAAAGGAACACTGAACATCCTTTGGCTCTTGTTAGAACCTAGAAAGGTATGAAAAATCCCTATAGTTAGACAGGAGTCCTTGAATTTGAGTTATGGCCTAAACATTTTAACCGTGAGTGATCATCTATAGGTAAAAAGTATCAAGAAAGCAGAAAATTCCCAATTTCTCTGTCAGGCTGCATGGGTTTTTAGTAGATATATTTTAATTAAATACAACTAACGTGAATCAGTAAATGGATGTTTAAGCCAAACATACAGATAATAATTAATATCAGAAGCTTTTCTTGTGTTTTGGAGATTCTTGGGTTTTGTTTGCGGTTGTTTGGCTGGGTTTTTTTTTCCACAAGCCTGTGTGAATAAGGACAAGAAATGGTCTATAATTTACAGTCAGTAGCAGTACACACTATGAAGATTCTTTAGAACTTGTATTCAGTAAATGAAGCAAGTATTTATTTTTCAGGAATACTACAGCTTTTGTCATTGACACTACTTGGCCACAGATTTAGTTCTGTACCTATATATTTGGTATAGCAACATCAATTGATTTTATATCCTATTTGTTTACTTGTTTTAAATAGCAACTGTAACCTTTTCTTTGCCCTAGAAACACTTTTCAGAAGAGCATTAGCATTAATGTGGAAGCTCTGAAACCTGTGCTTGCTTTCTGCACTGTAATGCAATACCTATTTATTTTAATGTGTTGTTTTCTCAAGTACAGCAAAACAATCTTCAGAATCAAACATACATTCTCCCTTTTATGTAATATTTCAGTAACCCATTTTTTTAATAGTATTTTTATGCTATTTTTATACAATGTCTAAATTTAAACATTATAGTAGTGGACCAAAATTGCCCTCCTTACATTTTAAACCCGGTAAGGAAACTTTTGAAACTATTTTATTCTCAGTTCCTCTCTTTTTAGTTTTAGTTCTAGTACTAGAAGATTGGTTAGGCTCTGCAAGAGTCTTTAACAGTATGTTACACTACCATCTTCTGGAAAGAAATGAAAATAGTGTTTTTTAACTATTTAAGATCTAGAAAGGTTTGGGTTTTTCTCCTGTGTTTTCTTCATCATTTGCAGACTCTATGTTAATACTTGCCAAAGGGCATTGGAGTTTCATCTGAACAGGAAAAAAAAATAAGATTTAACCTTGTATGTTTAATAAATATCTCCTTTATGAGGGAGCTTTTTTCCCTCCCTTTAAACTCTATTTCAAATTATAATTCTTATGATTTTAAAAATTTATTTGCACAGCATGAAATCTTTCCAAATTAAGATTAATTTTCTGGAAAGGACCCTCATCTCATAAGCTGAAATTCAGAATTTAGCTCTTTTATGTTGTCATTAACAACAGCCTAGAAAGCAAAGTTCGTGCTTCATCCAAAGTTGCAAAAATTTCCAGTAAATGTATCCAAGCTTGTGGGTTGGCCCATTAAGGAGATAAGATTTTTATGAAGGTCAGTCCTGGGAGCTGAGGGGCTAGATTTTAGTGTAGCAAGCCAAAAAGAGAAACATTTTGGATCAAATAAACCAATGTAGTGGCTGCAACCAAAACCACAACATATTTCTTTTGAAATTAAAAGTTCTGTTCTGTATTAGAAAAGAGAATAGAGGCATCAAGAAGTATAGCCCTAGTAATAATGCTTCTCACATTTCACATTCTATGCAATGAATATTAATAGAGGCTAAAGTCCTTTCATGCCTTGGTTGACCATCCTTTTAACTGTGATTTTCATTAGCAAATGGAACAAACATGACACTTCTATATATACTTACTCTTCTAAATGCTGTTCACTGAATTGCTTTTGAGAGATTTACTTTACAAATATGTATCTTGAAAGACTATTAAAGGACAGGTGTCAAAAGATCTGTATTGTGAACTCAGAAAAGAAATTCGTCCTCTTGAAACTACTGTGAACCCTATGAGGACACTCTAAGATGTCTGATGAAATTAGACTGTTTAGGTTACCTTAAGGGACTTTAGAAAGACAGATACATGTGTAGACCTAAAAGAAACAGAAATAAATATTTAATATTATGACTAGTGTCCTGTGGCCATCTGTGCTATTTCTGCTTTCAGTATTTCTTCATTTCCTGTTTGAACTTGCATAGCAAAGCAGCTAGGGAGGAATAGAATATGTGTTTTTTTTTAATCTATACTTTTTAATTTTCATGTTTTGTGTTTTCAAATCCAAAGATAACACTATAAAAAGTAGTAATACTTTCTATAGGATATCTGCTTTAATTTTCTCTAGCTTTGGTATATGAGGAAAGAAGTAAATAGGGACAGATACTCTCTTATTCTTTTTATGCCTGTGGTAATGATTCACTGGCAATTTAGAAAGTCAGCATGATACCTTGACTGATCAGTGAGGTGGCTTTCACAAGAACATGGTAATAAACAATACTGCAGTGTCAATAACAAGTCTGTGAAAGTTAAATGGCTGAAGAGTTATCTGAATCATGAAAATGTTTTGGAGTTTATTAATTGACAGCTAAGTCTTTTCCCTTGAAAATAGGGGGTTTGTACTTAAAACAGCTTCCCAAAGAACTAGAAATAAATGTATTTTTAAAATAGGAAATATCCAGGTAAGTGTATTCTAAATGCTGTAGGGACTGACATAGAGACTAAACTAAAAATTAGAATAAGTGGAAGAATATTTAATTCAAGTAAAATGGATAATTTTAAACAGATGTAATATTTTGGTTGGATATTAGAAAGGTTGGATATTAGAAAGAACTTCTTTACTGAAAGAGTCATCAAGCACTGGAACAGTCTACCCAGGGAGGTGGTTGAGTCCCCATCCCTGGAGGTGTTTAAAAGACAGATAGATGCAGTGCTTGAGGACATGGTCTAAGGGTAGACTTGGTGGCGGTGGGCTAATGGTTGGACCGGATGATCTTAGGGGTCATTTACAGCCTTAAAATTCTATGATTCTATGATTCTATGATTTTCATTAGATGAAGTGTACAACTTTGTAAGAAAATTAAATCCATACAGCTTTTATTTTTTTCTGTTCTCAGATGTTTTAATGCCATGTATACTTGGTCATTTCATTGTGATTTGTACATTTAGTTCTTTAATTCACAGTTAATATTTTCTATTACAGTTATAATAACTCTACAAATCATGTGGCCTTCTGTCTGTTCATCAGGGCAGAATTTATCCTGAAACACTTAAGGAAAATAATTGTTCTGGTACAGAAATTCTGTAAATTTTGTTCATTATAACTTTAAGTTGATTTCCTTGTTTCTGAATCTAGTTGAGCTAAAGATCTACTGCTTGATGTTTGGATTAATTGAGCATGCAATGATCACAAACAGAATCAAATGAAAATTCATTCTTGGCATCACTTCAACATTAGCAGAAAAATTATTCTCGTTCTAGCCCCAGATGTAGTGGCATCTGTCCAGGACACTTGGCATAAGAATCTTTGTCTTTCAAGAACATCAAGGGACTTTTCATGATCACATTCTGTGACTGCTGTATGATCTAAGGTAAGATAGCTGCTTCTAGAACATACTTGTATAAATATTCCTTCATTTTTATGATGTGCCAGTCATGAAAAGAAAAGCCCTACTGGTATTCTTTTTGCATTAATGGATATTTTTTTTTTTGCATTACCAGGTAAATAACAGTATGTTGGTTTGAAAGTCACTTTACTGGGTCATTCGTAATGGGTATCTTGAATTATTAGATATAACAACAGTCCTAGTTTTTATATACTTATAAATCCTGGCGTGTTTGGTTGGTTTTCTTGTCCAAGACATAACAATTTTCTTGACTTTCCTTTACAATGTATTTCAATTCCACCAAATATGGGAATATTAGAAGTGAGTAGAAATCAGGGACTGTAAAAATTGTGACCAAATTTCTGGAAGGTTAAAAGAATCCTATTCACCTGTGCATCCACAGTTGGGCACACTGACTTCAATAAAACTAATGATGAAGTCTCTCAGAGAAGCCTGAAAGCTATCAAAAGAGACTTCAGGGGTTTAGGGAGGCTGATTGAGGGAGTGGGAGTACAAGTGGTGTTTTCCTCTGTTCCAACTAGGATGGCAAGGGACATGGAGTGAGCCAGAAAAACAGAGGAGTTAAATAAGTGGCTGAGGGATTGGTGCCACCTCAGGAACTTTGGGTTTTTTGGATCATGGGGAAGTTTACTTAGCACCTGGCCTGATGGCTGTGGATGGGTCTCACCTGTCTCTAAAGGGAAAGTGCATCCTAGCTCAGGAGCTGACAGGGCTCATTGAGAGAGCTTTAAAGTAGGTATGAAGGGAGAAGGGGACAAAATGATGCTTGCTGGAGTTGAGTAAGTAGTTCAGAGACATTAACCTGAGTTGATAGGGGAAGACATTAGCGGACAATGGGACAGAGAAAAGCTTGAAGATGATGTTCTAGGAGACTGCAGGGAAAGATCTTTGGATTGTCCTGAAGGATCTTGTGAGGACTCCTTGGAGGAGGTATCATTGACTACTCCTCACCTGAACTCTCCTTGTGTCTCTTTAGGGACACTTGAACCTGCTGCTTCCCTTAAGTGCCTGTATACTAATGAACTTAGTATTGAGATAAAACTGGGGGCTATACTGCATAGTTTTAGCAGATGAAAGAAAAGGAGTAGATCATGGGTCATTTTAAAGGCAGAAGTATTTAAAAGAGCAGAAAAATGATTGACAGAGCAGCAGAGATGGAAAATAAATATATTCAAGTCATGACACAAGGACAGTGAGTAACTAGAAATCCAAGAGAAAGGGTTCTGAAGAAAAAACAAAACAAAACAACCCAAACACCTGCCTTATGTTGTGATTAGGACTGTATTATATAATATAAAGAAAATATAAAAGCATAATCTTTTCTCATAACATTATTGGCTAATAATACTAAATATGGATGTTATGATGTCAAAATTTCAGTGACAGGCATCATCCACCCACACATGTGTGTGAGCTGTGCCAGCGCTCTTCTTGCCTTGGAAGAGCATATGGTTCAGCCTGGATCACTTTAGGACCAGTGGGAGATTTATTTACTACAGTTTCTGTATACGTCAGTGGTTGGGGTGTTAGCTAGGGAGACCTGGGTGTAGTCCCTGTTTGGGAACACGAGATCATTCCTGCTTCAGTTGTCCACACGTAAAATCATAGAATGGTTTGGGTTGGAAGGGAACTAAAAAATCATTTAGTTCCAACTCCCAAAATAGAACCAGTAACATAGTTACTCTTTACAAGGTTGAATACTTCCAGATTTGCTTCCCAAGTAAATGTGGTTATAAGAGCTATAGCACCTCTTCAGTGAGATGGGAGCTTTGAAGGGAGTTAGGCATCTGTCTGATGTAATGCAGTCATGCAATGGTCCATCAGGACAAGATAGATCAGGAACAGATAGAAAAGGCAAAAGAACAATGAAGACAAAGGTAAAGGCAAAACAAAGACTTCTTTTAATTTGCTATCAAATCTTTGCATTATATTGTTTTACTAGGAAGTGAGATTTTGGGGTTTTGTTAATAATGTTGCTTTTTTTTTTCTAAAAATTTCAACTCTTAAGTGGGATTGTCCAGAACTGAGGTGTCCAACAATAATAGTGATAAAAATTGTCATAGTGTAGCATCTCCTAACCTTCAAAGAGAAGCAGCACTGGAAGAAAAGAGTGTAGGTCTCTAAAAATCTTACATTAAAACAGTTTGTAGGTAGGAAATGTTGGCCCAGTAATTTTTGCAACAGCTGTAACAATGCTCCTTCTAGATTTATCTAAGCATTCTAATGACAATTAAATGATTCTTTTGACTTTGTTATTTCAGTTATAATTGAAAATTAAGTATTTAAATATTTAAATATTTTTTATAAAAAATCCTAAGATTCTGCTTTTGTCTATTGTTTGGGACAAAACTGAACTTCAGAACTTCTCAGTATCACAGTTATGTGCAATAATAATATGTGTGATTAAGCTACTGTGTATTTTTTAATAAGGCATTTTAACAATAAATGCTCAGGATTTGTCAAATCATGTTCTGGATGCATTTTGAACATTTATGGGGCAGATATTAATTAGTAGATTGTTTGATTGACTTAAAGAAACAAGATTTAGAGGCACATATTGATGATACTGGTACTCCCAGGAAGACAGAATACAAATCTCATAAGTTTATAGAAGCCTGACATGTTATTACCCACTAAATGCAATTTGTATGTGGAAAACTGGAGGGGAATGTCCACTACAGGAATTACTTTTCCCTGTTGGGAAACAAAAATGAAAATGCAAAAAACCCAACAAACAAAAAGTTATATCTAAAAAGAGCTGTCATTTATTTTACAGTGTATTTTTATTATTTTAAAATATTAATAATTTAATAATATTAATTTTAATGATTTAGGAAAAAAAACAGCTTCAAATTTAGTAATTTTATTTTTCTTACAGCCTTTGGAAATCTATGATGAATATACTGTAGGTCCAGGTAATATTCATGCATATATTAATACATAAAGACTTTATAAAGTGAATTTTTTTTTACCAGTTTCATCAAGTAGTCATTGAAATTCAGAAACTCAAAACACAATCTGTTTATGTTAAACATATATTTAACTAAGCCATTGGACATTGCCATCTGTACATGGAGAAATCTTTCTCTGTAGAAATGTTCCACATATATGGTTTATGAGCAGAGCTGGCCTCTGTAGCTGCTGGCTCACACTACTTTTCTTTGTTTTTGGCATTCCCATGAATAAGAATGAACCATTATTTATTCTTGGCTCTCCTAAGAACAGAGTGAAGGAGGAACTTGACTTTTGTCCTTCAGTGTCTCCACCTCCTCCAGAAAGAGCAGATGTCACACGTATGTGCTAGCTTTCAGCAATCCCTTTTATATCTTAATCATATTCATCTCTGAACTTATTCCCAGGAGTCAACAAAGAGTAGTTGAGCAGTAGAAGTAGTTATGGGAAAGAAGAATAAATACTGCAGATGTCAGGAATTAAATCTAGATCATATTTAAAATCTCTGTTGCCTCTCATGGAGATCAAATCTCAATTGCTCTCACAGTCAGAGTCCAATGGTTTTAGTTTTTTTACATCAGCCCAATGTGCAGCTTAGAGACAAGCAGGAGGGTTTCTCAGTTATGGGGTATCCCCACACACACCCAAAGCAGTCTTCCCTTGTTGATGGGAGCCACCCACAGGGACCACTGTTTTGCTCTACGGACTTCAGTTAGGATCGCTGCTGTACCAGAGGGAACCAAAGAGAGGATACTCAGCATGAGGAACACGAATGAACAACAAAATGAGACAGGCAAAACAAGTTGTGAAGGCCAGGGAGAAGGATTGCAGTCCTGTGGTGAGCCTGTGCACAAGAACGGGGCCCTCAGCCAGCTCTTAACTAGGCATGCAAAATACATTTGTTTTTAGTGTGGCCACCAGATGACACTAGTGAACTAGGAATGAAATATTTCTTTTTCTCTCTAGATGCTGCAGGAACAAACTGCCTGTTCTGGGCATCATCATCTTAGATGCATTTTTTGCATGGTCTGTAGGTTCCTTCTGTGAAGGGAGCAATGGAATTCATTTTCAGACACTTTGAAATTAAAAAACATGGATGGAAAAACATCAATGTGCACAAATTATGCACCAACATGCCTCATGTATTCCTTCAAGTATTTCAGGTCTTTACAAAATGTGATTATTTTAACTCTTCAGCTACCTTACTTCTCTTGATAGGAACTGGTTGGGCAATACTGTCTGAGCAATGAACACAAATTCATTAACACTTATTTGCATTTTGACCCAATGAATGAGTCACAGAATCACACAGAATATTAGGAGTTGGAAAGGACCTCAAAAGATCATCTAGTCCAACCCCTCTGCCTGAGCAGGATCACCTAGATTAAATCACATAGGAACACGTGTCCAGACTGGTCTTGAATGTCTCCAGAGAAGGAGACTCCACAGCATCTCCGGGCAGCCTGTTCCAGTGCTCTGTCATCCTCAGAATAAAAAAGTTTCTCTTTACATTCATGTGAAACCTCCTATGCTCTAGTGTGGTTCCGTTGCCCCTTATCCAGTCACTGGCCATCACTGAGAAGAGCCTGGCTCTGTCCACCTGACACTCACCCTTTACATATTTATAAACATTAATAAGGTCACCCCTCATTCAAATGCCTCTTCCCCATTATGGCTTTGCTATTTGCTAACATCAGGCAAAGAGTTTTTCTTCCATTTAGATTCTATGTGGGCAAACAGTATTGTGATTAAATGTCAGTTAAGCTTAATTTTGATGGATTTACTGTTATACAATTCTTTCATCAGGTTTGCATTATGGGAAATTTTAACTTCATAAAAATTTTATAATTATCTTTGGTTTTTATACATTTATTTTTCATTTGCAGTAATAGTTACATGAAATAAATTTTGAGGTATTAATAGGATTTACATTTGAAAATACAGCTCTTATTTGCTTCAGCTATGAATAAAATAAAATGAAATAACACCACAAAACATATTAATTGAAGATAATATTTCATTGCCAAAGCCATGAATATTTCAGCCATGGTGTTATTGTTACTTTTTCATTTTAATAACAAGTATGCAGTACTTCTTTAACAAAACTATTTAATACAGGTATTGGACTGTCAAACATAATAATCCCCAAAGATTATACTAGATTTAATATATCCAGCCTCAAGAAGGTCCTTCACTTCTCTTCAACTTGAAAATAAATTGTATCAATAAATATTACATATAGTCTATCTGTTACAGGTGATAATACGATGACACATTTGAATGCTTTGTAACAGACTTTGAATGTTATTTCCAGCTTAAATAATATCTCAGTTCTGATATTATAAACTGTGGATATGCAAATACTATTTTCATTCCTTGCTTGGAAAAATGCCCAAAGCAAATCAACAACAATGCTAACTATATGGTGAGCATAATTGTGTCTCAGTCTCCTTAATTAAACCAACAGATGCTTGATACATCATTCTGTGTTCACATTTGACACACTCCCTTCAGAGGCCATTAGAATATATTTTCCATTTTTTCCTTCTCTTACACTGAACAATTGCAGGTTGTTTATCTCTAAAAGTGGGTTTAGTTTTAAGATCAACAATTGGCCTTGGGATAAAACTGCACAACGTTCTTGCTGGTTGTTTTCCACTAAAGCTGTTTTCCAACAGGATATTGAGTTTTCTTTAGAAGGACATTTTTTTGAATGTGTCTGGTTTCTGCAAACAATTTAGTCTTTTATTTTTGTTGGAAAGAGGGAACACCTGACAGCTGAAAAGCCTTTGGTTGAAAACAAAACAGAATAAAAAGATTTGGAAATGCCCTCCAGTGCCTTACATCATATGTTCAAGTCAGACTCCTCCCCACACTTCACCATAGTCATTCCCCGATGCACCCCAACAGTCAGGATGACTGGACTGTGAAGGCAGGAAAAGCGGTAAACCTCAACTTTTATAAGACCAAAAGGAATGTTTCTCAAGCAAATATTTCAGGTTTCATCTGAGGTTTTTGATGAATAGACTCAGGAGTTTTCTTCTGCATTTTTTTAAATAGAAAAATCGTATACTTTGTGACCTTTTCCATTAATTAGTTTATAGTGTCTTACTTGTGCAGAACAGTCCAAGTGACAGAGGCCACTTTGGGATATCTGCAGGTGGGGCAGGATAAGACTCAGAGAAAGAAACGGGTCAGAGAGAGCCCAGAATGTCTGTGCAGGGCTATGGGGACAAGGACATCATGAAGCCCAGCTGAGATGGCAGGTCAGTGGGTCCAAGTGAGCAGGGTGAGCATCCAAACACAGACACAATACACATGCAGGATAATTGAATTTTGGACTAAGCATAAACCCGTCAGCATCAAATCAGCTCCCAATGGGAAAAAAAAAAACCACCAACAGTAATCAAGCAGCAAATTGTAGATTGTGCTGATCAGCTGCGTCCTGCACAGTAGTCATGCAGTGGAAGTGTAACTACTTCTGAGATGTGAAACATGAGTGGCAGGTCCCAAGTTAACCTTTTCCATATGCTTGATATGGTAGTAGTGTATCTAAGAGAGAAATGTGCTGATGTGGGCCACTGGATACTGGAAATTATCTCTGTGTCTGACAAGGCTAAAAGCATCAACAGCTGTTCTACAAATAAGTTAAAGTTCATTTGTTAGAGAGCTACCAGAAGTAGAGACTTTTTTTTTTTTGTTCAAAACAACAGCAAAAAAAATCCCAACAATAATAGATACAGGCATATGCACAAAGTGTACTAGCACTAGGAACCTTTGGGTCACAGCTGGAAATGAGCATACTCTGATATGCACAAAAACACATGTTCAAAAAAGCTGTGCACAGTGCTGCTTCCTGCACTGCAGATCCTTGGCTAAAGGCTGGTAGAGCCTGCAGAGTTCAGATGGGAGCTCTGGATCACAGGTTCAGAGAACCTGCTCCAGTGGGACTGAAACCCCAGAGCATAGGTTAGGATCCTGATGTAATGGGGGCTGCAGGAGAAGTGAGCAGGACTTTGAGCTGCTTGGACATGCAGGAATGCACCTTCTACATCAGGGAAGTGAAGCAACTCTTACCTGTAAGAAGCACTGGGAAGCTCCTTCCTTGTCTGTCAGTCAGGCACAAAAGTATTATTTACTCGCCAGGAATGCTCTTTTGGTCTAACTGCTTATCTCTTTTGTGCCTCTGATACGCTGGAATTAATTTTAGCCCTAATTCTACTCTTTTTTTACCACCCTAAATCGCAGCATTTCTTACCTAAAACCATCCACGTGACAGTTACTAAGAATTAAATCCCCCCCGCCCCCTGCCCCCGATAGCTTGTCTGATTTGATTTAATTCATTTATAGGTAACAGTTGCCATCTAGTGGTTATTCAGTACTGCATGTAGCATCTGGTAAAAATCACAGAATCACAGAATTACAGAACGTTAGGGGTTGGAAGGGATCTATGGAGATCCGCTAGTCCAACCTCCCCGTCAGAGCAGCATCACCTAGGTTAGGTTCCAGTGCTCCATCACCCTCACAGTGAAAAAGTTTTTCCTTACATTCACATGGAACTTCCTCTGCTCCAGCTTGGACCCATTGTCCCTTGTCCAATCACTGGACAACGCTGAGAAGAGCCTGGCTTCATCCTCCTGACACCCTTTACATGTTTATAAACATTAAAATGGGAGCTCAGCATTGAATAAAATTTTTAAAGTCATAAACACTTAATACAGAAGACTGCATACTTAAGGCATATTCTTGTTATATCCAATGCTTTTGTGGACTGAGATTTAAATGTATTTTGATCTCTCCTTGTTGATGTACGATATCTTCTTACCACTTGTATTACTTACATGTATGTCAGTACAAATCAAGTTACTGAAACCATGCTACATTTTGTGACTAAAGTAGGTATTTCCAGAGGGAAACTTATCTGAATATTTCAGATTTTTTTTTAACTCCTGCAAATAAATTCCGTGATTCATAAGTGTTTCTATTTAATTAAATCAACAGAGTCAGACATTCAGGTACTACTAATTCATGACATGAAAGCAGTTTTCCACAGCATAAGCCATGGACAATGTATAAGCACTGGTATCTATACATGCACTAGCTATGAAAATAGTGGATTGCAGAGATAACAGAGGATCATAACGCCATAATCAATACTGTGAAGAAGTTATAAGGAGAAGCCACTATTTCTCTGGACACACAAAAGATAATGTGAAAGGTACATATTCATGTTGCATGTAATTAAATTGTAGGATGCGTAGCTTTAGGCTTATGACCACAGGTGTGTATGAGTTTAGAATTTAGTTTAGACTAATTCTTGTGACACAGATCCATCCAATGATGTATAGGTATGCACGTGTGTCATGCCTAAATGTGCTGTCTAGTTCTGGATTAGCAAAAGTGTTGAAAGTGGGCAGGGTCCACAATATAAAAGTGACCCTACATTTGTCTTTTTGTACTTTTTCCCTAAGAGACAGGTTGCTGATGATGATCTAAAAGGTTCTAGGACTTTGCTTTACCCCATCTGTCAATTATGATGGTCTTATCTGGCTCAGAAACATTTTAAAGGGATTTATTAGGTTTCATAAAATACATGCAGACAATGTTTTAGCAGAAGGTACAAAATGCCCACAGGTTGTATGCAATAGATACACTGTATGTTCACTCATTCATTAAAATTCAATCTTTCACATTTTGACTTTTGACTTTTAATTCTTTTTCTTTTTTCAAATCTTCATCCATCTCCTTTCCAGGAGAGAAACAGACCAAAATGCTTTACATAGTGAGATAAGCATCTCATTTGCACAACTGTGGTGTATGAGTAAAGTGACAAAATTTAAAAAAAAAAAAAAAAAGTGGTTGTTGCTACTTCGTGTATCATAAGCAAGAGAAAAAGATGCTAAGTGAGTCTACTCTAAGGTTTTCCTTTTGCTGAAAATTTTATCAATCATTTTTTCACAGGCCATCAAGAGCACCTGCCATGTGAATGGGGGTGGAAGATACAACTCATGAGCTGATTCATTGCAGTTCACGGTATGCTAACTTCAGTTAGCAGGGGTTTCAGTTTATCTTAAAATATCTTGCATTCATACAAAATGAGGTTAAAACAAACAAACAAAAAAAGAATTGCTGGGAGGGGAATAATAGTGAAGCTAAGTCATCTGCATTTTCAGTGAAGATTCAGAATCACTGGCAACATAACAGGTCATGCATTGGCATAGACTTGGGAAAATTATACAACCATTGTGCTTGCCGTTTAATTGTATGCATCGAAAGAACAACCCATAGTAGGCTCAAAAAACCCCATCTTAGTGTAAGGAAATTATAGAAGAAATATTAACTGCTTTGATACTACATATAAAACCAAATGCTTTTAATATAAATAGCATAGGTGAGAGCATTCAAACTTAGGTGGGCAAGGCCCAGATGTGAAACTTCTTATATGAAAGAGTGGATCAAGAAAGCTCTCTGTACAGTCATCTTCCTCCACCTTTATACTCTGTCCCTTCTCCAAAAACATGGATGAAGGAAGGAATAGATCCAGGTTGATAAATTCTGCTAAACCCCAGAACCCAGCAATCCAGATCATTTACTCTGGTTCTTCTTAAGTAAGAGCCAGAGTAATGCAGCCTATGCTTCCTTAATTGACAGATGTTTTTGCGGAGTGCTAAAGTGCTAGGGATTAAGCATAGGGAAGCAGATTTATGCTGAGGTGTCAGTAGCATCCTCTGCTGTTTAGCAAGTTGAAGACCGTAACCAGAAGAAGAGGTTGATAAAATTTATTCTAGTCCTGGTTTCAGCTGAGACAGAGCTAATTTTCTTTATAGCAGTTGGTATAGTTCTGTAGTTTAGATTTAGTATGATAATATTGTTGATAAAACACTGGGTTTAGTTGTTCCTTGGTGGTTGTAGTGTTTACATTAAGTCAAGACCTTTTTAACTTCCCAAATTCTGCCAGATGCACAAGAAGCTGGGAGACTACAGCCAGGACACTTGACCCAGGCTAACCCAAGGGATATTTCCTACCATATAGTATGATGCTCGTATGCAACTGAGGAAGCTAGCTGGGAGGTGAGATACTGCTCAGAAACAGACTGGGCATCGTTTTTTCTTCACCATATAGTGAGCAAGTATATTTTTGCACCACATATACATATAACTATTATGTTTATTTTTGTTATTGCTATTATTGTTATTCTCATCTTTTTTTTATCCTATTAAACTGTCTTTATCTCAACCCACATAGTCTGGGTTTTTTTCCATTCTCCTCCCTATCCCCCTGAAGAAGGAGTGGGGTGAGTGAGTGGGAGCATGATGCTTATTTATCAGCTGAGGTTTAACTATGAGAGGAAGTTTGAAACTTTAATCTCCTATCTCTGTGAAAAATTCATGACTGAGCATGATAGGTGAATGCTCCATTCCTTCTTTTAGGGTTAGGCCACTGGGCAGATATACATAAAAAAGAGTTAAGACATTGGTAGAAAAGAGGTACCTGCTTTTTCCTATCCACTTCAGGAAACTGTTTTAAGGCATTTCTTGTCTTTTGCCTCTCTCTCCCTCATGACAAAGCTTTTTAAACACCTTGGTATTTGTTGTTCAGGTTATATATCTACTGCTAACAGAGTGTGTCTGTGCCAGCTAGCTCAGTGTTGTTCTGCCTGTGCATGTAGTTGGCTTCTAACTCCCATCACACTTTCACAGTACTGTTGAGCCAGGCTGAACTGGGGAGCAATGGTTCACAGCTGCACTGTCCTCTGTTAGGACTAAGCTGGGGCAGCCTACTAAAGCCTATTGTAGGACAGCAGTGATTTACCATCCACAGGGAAACTAAAAATTGGTAAAAATCCCTTTGTCTAGATATTTTTACATATTGACAATTTTATCTCACTATAATTTTATTCATGAGATTTCTCAAGAATGCAAAGTATCTACACAGAATGTTGCCTAGAAAAGAGTGATTGATGCAATTCTATTATATACTAAATATACTAAAGAGTTGATGAGGTTAAAAGGATAACATAATAAACACATTTCACAAACTCGCACTTGCTCAACTGTTTACATTCAGATCTGTAAAAGAAACAAAATCTGATTAATGGAGCTACTCTGGCAGTTTTCACATTAGCTGATCATATCCCTTTTCTAGACATGAATGTCATAACATAACTTAAATGTATATTTTACAAAGTTGTCATGATTTTTATAGCGTAATGAGTTTCAATTCCATTTGGCCATCTAGAAATATTATTTCACAATACACTCTCTGTATTTATCCGCCTCTTCATTGTGATTAAATTAGTAGAGTTAAAATAAAAGCCACAATGTTTTTGTACCCATACAGGAGGTACAAAAATGTAGCAGGTAAGTAAGTTGCATTCATGGTAAGTGATTTTCTATATATTCAGATACACATACTTGAAACTAAATGAGGGTTTCCAGGAATCTTGAAAAATTAATTAACTTTAAAAATATGTTTCTCAAAGGACAAACAGTTAAAACTTGGGCCACATTTCCTGATATTGTTGAAGTGTATATACTGTCACAGTATACTGTAACTAATGAAATAAGACACAGTAAGACAATGTATCTGGTGAAAAGAATGAAAATAATATGGTTCCCAGCATTGTCTGTGAGGCACTTTTTGAATGTGAAATTTCTAACATAGCGGCAGATTGTTAGAATGAATGGTGATTTGCGATATTTCTGTGATTAAAGTATGTAAAATGGAGTGGTATCTAGGAATGAGAGCCTTAAGGGATAGTTCCTGTTCAATTAAATTTTATCTCACTCACTTATCAGGAAAGGTAGACAATGATATTCTCTTGGTAGAAGAGGGTGAACAATATTTTAAAAGCAGTGTAATGTGTCTATTTTATGTTCAAGTACAATGTCAACAGAAAAACATAACTAAAAAAAATCTCAGAAGGGAGAATAGACACACTTAGAAAACAGCAGGTACCTTTCATGCCTCCACAGTTGGATAAATGTATTTCAGATATCAGTGCTAGAATTTCATGTAAAATTAGGAAGAATGTAATGTATAGCATTATATAATCAAGTCCATGCTTAGGAAAAAGATATTTGTTTGTAATGGGTTCAGATACTGATATGTAATAGAGAAATATACTAAAAGGAGAGCCTGTTCAGAAGAGGAAATAAATATGTTAAGAAACTGCTGTGGAACAGGTGATTAAGCAGTCAGTATCTCCAGGCCCATACAGACACGTGAGATATGTAATTAAAGCCATTGAACTCATATAATAGAATATTTAGAAGCTTTGAAGTCAAAGAATAAAGGAGAGAGAGGACACATGATATTTAAAATATGTTAGCAGAACTATTTTTAAACCAAGTGTAAAACTGTTGAAGCCAAGACAATACACTTTCTCAGCATGAACAGGAAAATGCAGAATTTTCCCATCTCTAAACTTCTTTCAACTCAGTTAGCAAGGTAGGGTGCAAGGTGCAAGGGCAAAATGGAGAAGAAATTCAAACTAAATAAATAATAACCCAGATATTAGACTTCGTATTTATTTCAATGTACATTAATCATTTTACAAAGTAGTGGAGTGTTATTCAATTTTAACAGGGTCATAAAAGCACAGATCAGAGAAATTATTTGTCCCTGGCTGTCCAGCAGAGGAAAAATCCTGCCAACAGCGTCCAATCTCATACATCTTTCATACCAGTTGTAACAGTCCTATGGCAGAAGATGAAATGTACTATTCAAATATTAAACTATGCAATTAAAAACAACTTTTTTCTATATCATTCACAATACTAAATGATACAGGTTCCTGCCATTGCCTGCATGCATAAGGGAGCTGTCTTAAATATTGGCTTGATTATTTTCCAAAATAAATAGATTAACATGTTTCTTTATCCCATTTTATGTAGCAATAATTTATAATATTATTTTAATAAGGTGTTCAGATTTGTGGCATGTTGTTGTTGCATCATCTTAAGAGCATCTGTTAGATTGCCATGTCCTTAAACTCTTGTAATTCAGAATTATAAATACTTCATGGTCTCCAGAAAAAACATTGTTAAAAAGTTCATAAAACCCATATCACATATGAGCTCTGGCATTTTAATTTAAACATGGCATAAAGCTCAAGTGCTATTGTAAACACACATGAAAAGGGAGATAATTTTTAAAAGAATAATTTTTTTTCAAGATACACCTTTCATTAAATTTGAATAAGATCTAGGTTCATGAGAGATAATCTATTCACATTCAGATAGGGAGTTCTCATTCAGATTTCAAGTATAATTTTCAGTGTGCATGCAAATATCTGTGGGTCTTGTAGGGGTTTTTGAAGGGCAACACAGTCTGAGAGAGTACCTCAGCTGAGTGGTTGTGTCTACCACTACAGGTCTGTCCTCACCGACATGTTTCACCAAGGTCTATTAGGATGCAATATCACATACATTTTCTCTGGAAAAATGACCACTTTAAGAGACTTCTGTTTCTATCTGCTCATAGTATCATAGCATCATAGAATGTTTTGGTTTGGAAGGGACCTCAAAAACCATTTAGTCCCAACCCCTGCCACGACTAGGTTTCCCAAAGCACCAACTTGGCCTTGAACACTGACAGGGAGGGGGCAGCCACAGCTTCTCTGGGCAACCTGTATCAGCCCCTACTGCTCTGTGACTCTGTGAATCTGTAAACCAGTTCCTTTGAAAGGAAAAATCGGGTTGAAGCAGTTGGCTAAGAAAACGTTGATGCTAGACAGGAAATATGCTAATTCACTACTTCAGCATTTTGGGCCATAATTTTATTTATTTAAATTTATACAGCAGCAGACCATGGGATGAACTTTCATTTTCTTCCTCAGTAGATTGGTCTGAAGGGAAGGGGAAAGGGAAAGGGAAAGGGAAAGGGAAAGGGAAAGNGGAAAAGGAAAAGGAAAAGGAAAAGGAAAAGGAAAAGGAAAAGGAAAAGGAAAAGGAAAAGGAAAAGGAAAAGGAAAAGGAAAAGGAAAAGGAAAAGGAAAAGGAAAAGGAAAAGGAAAAGGAAAAGGAAAAGGAAAAGGAAAAGGAAAAGGAAAAGGAAAAGGAAAAGGAAAAGGAAAAGGAAAAGGAAAAGGAAAAGGAAAAGGAAAAGGAAAAGGAAAAGGAAAAGGAAAAGGAAAAGGAAAAGGAAAAGGAAAAGGAAAAGGAAAAGGAAAAGGAAAAGGAAAAGGAAAAGGAAAAGGAAAAGGAAAAGGAAAAGGAAAAGGAAAAGGAAAAGGAAAAGGAAAAGGAAAAGGAAAAGGAAAAGGAAAAGGAAAAGGAAAAGGAAAAGGAAAAGGAAAAGGAAAAGGAAAAGGAAAAGGAAAAGGAAAAGGAAAAGGAAAAGGAAAAGGAAAAGGAAAAGGAAAAGGAAAAGGAAAAGGAAAAGGAAAAGGAAAAGGAAAAGGAAAAGGAAAAGGAAAAGGAAAAGGAAAAGGAAAAGGAAAAGGAAAAGGAAAAGGAAAAGGAAAAGGAAAAGGAAAAGGAAAAGGAAAAGGAAAAGGAAAAGGAAAAGGAAAAGGAAAAGGAAAACTTTCCCAAAACTTAATTTATTGGGAATAGTTCAACAAAATGGACTCTACAATGAACAGGTCTGAAGTTAGACTCTTGTATAGTTCAGCTGCTAGTATTACTAGAGGTCAAACTTAGTTTGTTTTCAGCATGTTTCCTTGCACAGATATTATTCTTTGTCTATAATTTTGCCTATGACTCTATTTTCTTAGCTCAGGTTAATCTAACACATCATCTATCTTATTGTTTCTTTAAAAAATCAACAAGTGACATTTACAAGTCATGGTATTTGAAATACTTTTCTTTGGGTCAGTTTGCTAAATTGCTTCAGATTAAATAAATACAATCACAGTCTGCTATGTTTTGAATAGTGTAAGTTTATTTATATAAAATTATAGGTTATTTTAGGGCAAAACCAGCAATCTGTATCCTTAACTCCTGCAAAGTATCAGAGATCTATGGAAGATACATCAGTTTCTGCTAACTGCGGGTCTGGAATGGAGGGTTGATTACATGATCCATACAAGTTTTAGATATTTCTTTTATTAAAGACAACTCTTTTCAGATGAATAGAGTGGGAAACTGTGGATTTATGAATGAATGAAGGAGCACTTATGGTATGAATGCCTGAGATGTACAGATTTGCATTTCACATAGTGATCCTGGGCTTCCTGGAGAAAACATAGAATCATAGAATGTGTTAGGTTGGAAGGGATCTTTGAAAGTCATCTAGTCAAGCCTCCCTGCAGTAACCTCACTAGATCAGGTTTCCTAGAGACCCACCAAGCCTGACCTTAAATATCTCTAGGGATGGGGCCTCCACCACCTCTCTAACCTATTCAAGTGATCTACCACCCACAGCCCATGATGCAGTTGGCCTTCTGGGCTACTTATGCTCATTGGTGGCTCATGCCTACCGTCTCATCCATGATTGCTCCCAAGTCCTTTTCCTCGGGGCTGCTTTCAATAATATCATCTCCTAATCTGTAACAATAACATAACCCAGCCAGAAGCTCACAGGCTGGAGCATTCAACCTGAAGCAGGCATTTGAGATGGTCCTGATGAAACATGCTCTAACAGCTCAGTATCTACACATGACTATACCTGGAGTGTGGAGTGACTAGATCAGTGGTAGATCTCTGACAGATACTCGGTGCCTGTCAGGATGGAACCAGTGTTGATGGCCCTTGTGCTGAATGTTTGTTGTGCCTGGGAGCAGAAATCACTGTAAGGCCTCACTCAACTATTTTATACAGTTCTCAATCTCTTCCCATTTAGTATCTAAGAGCAAGATTTGCCACAACACAGCCCACAAGTGCCTGAACAAGACAACATGGAGGAATATTTATGAAGCTCTTTCTCTAACTTCAGTGCCCTTGTGTTATGAGGAAACAGAGTCTGAAACAGTTTCATGTGCTTTTATTAAAAATCTTTTTTCCTCTTAAAGCTAAATAAGAGGATAGTTTTTCCCCCAGTAGTGGCTGGAGCATTTCATAGGAAGCCAAATTGTTAAGATACGCTCCCTTCTTGTGTTTCATTAGAATATATACATATGTGTACTTCTCACATATGAAGAAGGGTGAATAAAAATGAGTGACTAGTGATTTTTGGCTTGTCAAAGTTGAGCCACCAACTATCTAGGAATGAAAAATTCACTGGCTGAGAGAGAGAGCATGGTGTAGCCTGGTAGACTTTTTTTATTTCTGGCTTCTTAATTATACTTGCAGACTAAACAAGCATTGATAGAAAGTAATACTTCAGTACACAGAACAGCACCAAAATAACCATTCATCTTCACACATGTCTCCCAGCATAAAGTTTTTTGTCAATGTATTATATTATGATTTCAGTCTGTCACCTTACACCAGTGAAGCACTTCAGCATTGAGCTGATTCAGCTCGCAGATAGGAAACCAGGAGGAAACTGCAAGATCTCACAAGAAGCTTTAAGAGATTCAACATCTAGAATTGCTTTCTCTAAATCAGTTATGAACAAAATTTACAAAAAAATCATGACAAAAGCAAGAGTGATATCTTTCAAGATAGGAGACTATGGTGCTGGACCTGCCATGTTTACTTCTTGACTAGTTATGATGCTATGATAAGCAAATTAATTTAATGAGTTCACATACTTCTTATTGCTGGACCTCATTGTTCCATCTTCATGGCTAGATATCCTCTCCAATATTTTTGCATGCAACCCTCCTCTAGTTGTGCCCTGATTCTGATTTCTTGGCTTCTCTCCTTTCTTTCCAAGCTTTGGTCATGACATTCAGTAGATACACTCACAAAGGCCCGAAGAAAGCAATCTATGTCAAATCAAAATAGAAGCTTGTCAGAGGAGATGAACCGTAATAAGGTAAAAAGGATCATTAATCCCATATTGCTCTCTTCTCCAGTGTGGATAAAAATAAGACAAATTCTTACCTCTCTATGGTGGTATAAGGCATTTCTTAAACTTCTTGTCAATGGTGTTTTTATAATTTTACGCGATTCAGAAAATGCATCATTTAATCTTTGACAGAGGCTATTGCTTTGTAGTACCATGTCTATAGATTTTAAGATTCTCCCTAATATTTTATGGGAGTGCTGCTGCTGCTGCTGAGACAAGCTTACAGCTCTGATCCTTTGCCAGAAGACCCAGCACTGTATGAGGCAAGTGCAAAGGGTCTTGTATGTTCATTAATCTGATTTGGCTGTAGTATTTAATGATAAATGTGTCAATAAGATGGCCATGTAAGGCCATTTTTTCTTGTCTCTCTTCAAGTAATGTAAGCTTGAGATCCAATTTACTAATAAAAAACCCCAAACAAACCAAACAAAAAGACAACCTAAAACTATACTATCTTCCCCTAACTCTATAATAAGAAAGTTTCCCTGAAAGTTTGAGCTCAGTGCATGTGGTTAAAAATCTCTGTTTAGACTCTTGTGCACAAGCCCCGTGTGCTCTCTGTGTTGCACCTGAGATCTGCTCTCTGTGCAACTCCTATTGTGTTCACTGGTGATCACATTAAAAGAAAACAACAGAAGTTGGACCAAATATTTACACCATCCACTCTGAAATTATTCACAACTTTAATTATTTTTAATACCATTTTCCCATTAGGAGTGGATATAAAGTCCCCCATAAAACTCATATGCAGAATTTTAGCAAACTTTTTTTTTATTACATTAGAGCAGTCAGTCTCAAGATTCCATTTATGTTTAAATTCATCTATTAAGTTTACAAATATTTAAAGTGTGTCTAAAGAGAGCAACTAAATGGAACAATTTCATTTTATTTCGCAGATTGTTTTAAATTAAAAAAATACTATTAACTGCTTTTAGATTTTGATTACAAACTCAGACTTTAGTCCTGCTCCAATTCAAAGAGAAGGTAGGGTTGTGTTAGCATCTGTGCTTGAAACAATTGCTAGTGTTATAAATATTGCAAATATGACTATGCATCCATTGATGCTTCAAGATACTTCCTTCTGCCTATCTGAGTTTGTCTTAAGAAGTAACAGCTGACTACTATGAAAGGGTCATTTTTAAGATGATCATCTACAACAGGCTTCTGTGGATGCTTCCCTGTTCTCAGCTAAGGTCTGGTGCTGTCTCACCTTTGTGCACTCCAGTCCTCTTGTAGCTCAATCTGTGTGGCCCTTCCAGTGCAGACACATAGATTCTCATTTTTGCAATTCGTTCCCATTCAGCTTATTCCTAGAAGTGAAAACACCTAACACAAAGTCACATACTTTTCCACACATATATAAAAGTATTACAGCTCACATTTTCTTGTGGTTAAAGTGAATATAACTTTCTGAGAGGAAGCATTTATTTTCAAGAATCCTGGAAAGAGTGTTACTACTGATTCATCTGAACCAGTCCTTTTTGTGGCTTTAAAACCCTTCACAGTAAAGCCAACACCTGCAAATAAGAGACTTCAAAACTATCCTGTTTCTAACACCTGTAAAAAGAAATATCAAACCTCTTCATCTTGCCAGTAAGTTTCTCTTATAGAAATACAGAATAGCTTCAAAGTTTTAAATGTGATCTTGTAAGCAGAAGAATCTGAACATAATTGTTGCACAATCTTTTGGGTCTTTTTAAATATTGTTTTTTCTCTCTGTGCTTCTATGTCAATACTCACTACTAACAAGTAGTATATAGTATATTACTAGTATATAACTTGCTAATGGAACCTCTATATGCAAATTTTGCTCTTAATATAGCATCAAATAGATGCATAGGAATTTAATTCACCAGAAACTTGATACAATAATTTATGTTCTGTGTAGCTCAGCAGCTACTGATGTGAGTCATTTCTGAAAATTAAAAAACACTACAGGCAAGATATCAGTTTTCAGATAAGAGAGACCTGTTTTTTCAGAAATCCTGTTTTACTACCCTTCTGCAGAACAGTGAACAACTTTTCAATAACAGAGACAATTTGGGAATTATAAAGTGGGCTTTGTTACAGGATTTTTTGTCTGTTTTTTTTTTCTTTCTTTTCCCAGAGACACCAAACAATTCCAGTTCAGCATGAACTGTAAGCATAAAAAAGGTCTACAAAATTGAGTAGCTAATAAAATGAACACTTTTCAAAGTTGTCCAAAACATTGCAGTTGACAAGAAAATAAATGTTTAGAATCTTATATTAAGCCAGCAACAATAAAATCATAGTTTTATAGTGACTCTTCCTATGACTGCACTAAAATAATGTTATAATTCCTGAATTAATAGATAAAATGAGGTTTTTGTACATTTTGGTCTCTAGTAATTTATTCATGCAGATGGAAAGACTGTAGTCTTTTTTCTTATCATTGTATTTGTCTTGTTCTGGGTACAACATGTGCTGAGATCAAAAGTTGAACAGTAAAATGAACAGGAATTGAATTTTTTTTTTTAAAAAAAAAAAAAGCACTCAAAGTCTATCCACCTAGAATTTGGCTTCCAAACAGACCCAAAAGCCAGTCAGATCATCATCTTGGAGCATTCATTTAAGAAATATTATTTGAAATGCTTTCCAAATGGAGCAAATCTATTCCAATCATGCAGTAAAAGCACCAGGATAAAGCATATTGAAAGGTAAGTTAACCAAGAAACACTATGAAGATTTAGCCACAATGAACAACTCCATCTGCTCCCCAAACAAGAGCTCTCCATTGTGTTACATAAATAGAGGGAGAAAAATCCCAATTTTTGCTTTCAGTGCAGCTGCAGATGAGCTAAGTAACACAAGAGGACACCACTCAAGCTTCTGTTCTAAACTCTTGCTATGTGTATTGCTGCATGTGATTGTCAAACTTACAGGTGAGTCACTGAGTTTACAACAAGCACACTTCAATATTTACATCCCAATAGTGTAAATTCACCCTGGTTCAAAAGAGAGCAAAGGATGGTCTCCCAGCTTACACAGTTTGACTCATACTTTCTTGATGAAAATGAGTTTAGAAAGCGTGAACTTCTACGCTTCACTAGGGGGAGTATAGGAGTCTGGGAAATTTTCAAAGTAAACATTTTTTGCAAGAAAATATAAGCTTGTAGAAATTTATAAGGTTAGAATACAGAATTGCTTTTTTAATTTTTTCTTCCCATACTTATTTCCTAAAAATATCTTTCAGGTATAAAGCAGAAAGTTGTAGGGAAAAAAAATGTATATAATGAAAGAAAGTGAATCTAGTTGAGCTGAGTGTGGCCTCCGGCACGCAGAGGGATTTGAGCCCATGTCTTACACAGCCCACATCGATACACTGGTTAAATCCTTCTTGTGTTCTTCCTCTAGAACGATGAAGGAGCAGTTATTCTCATATCTGATCATCTCCAGCAGACAGCTTTGATGTATACTGTTAACTTAGCCTGGGGCAGCTTTAATGTTTGTTCTGTCTATTCAAGAACACTTGTTGAACAATCTGTTTTATACACAGATCATTTCCTCTTTGTCACTTTCTCTGGATCATTTTCATCAGCTAAAGTGATAGATTAATGATTTATCAACACTCCCTCTGAAGGGACCTGGCTAGTGGGTTTTATCCATTCTAAGCTAGTGCCCTGTACAATGGGCCCTTCTGATCCTATACAGGAGGGATGTGTGGAGAGGAATGAGAGAACAAAAGAGGTCAGTTTTTATTTGAAGCAGTAATATTCCTGTAGAGGAAAACAAAATTTATTTTTCTACTATACTAGAAAATTAGGTGTTCAATGAATTACATAAATAATATTTTACTTAACCCTCCTTAATGTATTTCATAATACATTAGTACTTGAATGTTTCATAGCATTCCTACGATGTCTTCTAATTACATATATTGCAAAGATAACGGTTTTATTTTACTTAGTATGTATTTAATGCATATAATGCATTTGTTGCCTCTGATTTCACTTGACGAGTGCATCTTAAATGTCACCAAAGCCATAAGTTACTTTCTATCAACACTTTCACATATAGCAATTCCTCCTGTAATCTCTTGGTTTTTTAGAGCAGCCTACAGAAGATGCAAAATATTTGGGCAAGCCCAGCAGTAACAATGTTAGTTCTCCAATATAAGTGCTTCCCAAAGGCTGCAGTTCTTCTCTGACTACCCCAGCATGGGTCCCTTCCATGGGGTGCAGACCTTCAGGACAGGCTTCTCCAGCCCAGTGCCCCATTGGGCCACAAGTCCTGCCAGGAGCCTGCTGCAGCACAGACTTCCTGAGTTCATAACTTCACAACCTCCTTCAGGTACCTCCACCTGCTTTGGCTTGGTGTTCTCCATGGCCTGCAGGTGGATATCTGCTCCAAAGTCAATCTGCATTTGCTGAAGTGGAACATCCTGCCTCACCATGGACCTCTTCACTGGCTGTAGGAGGATTTTCTTCTCAGGCACCAGGAGCATCACCTGCCACTCCTTCTGCACTGACTTTGGTGTCTTTTTTGGTGAGTTTTTTCCTCTCACATGTTCTCACTAGTTTCCCGCTTGCAAATACTTCTTGTGGATTTTCTTCCTCCTCTAATTCTTTTATCCCAGAGGTGCTACTACCATTGCTGATGGGCTTGGCCTTGGACAGCAACTGCTCTGTCTTGGAGCAAGCTGGCATGGGCTCTATCAAATTCTGGCAGCATCTCATAGAATCTACCATTGTAGCTCTCCTGTTACCAAAACCTTGCCATGCAAACCCAATACAATATATAAACAGTATTTGTCTCATATAATTTAAGGTCAAAAGTAAGGGAGTGCGTGCATCCAATCTGAACTCCTGCATGACATTGGTCAAAGAATTTTACCCTGCAATTTTGTCAATGTTTTATGTAATGTTCTTTTAGGGGAATAATAGTAGCTTTTTGATGGGTTTTCTTTTCAGGAAATTTACCCAGTTCTTATCCTTCCAAATTGCCAATGAGCTTTGCATATGTTAGCTCATTCCTATTTTAGTATTGAGTGTTTTTTTCCTAAGAATAAAATGTACAAGGTGTAATTAAAACCTGCTGGAATTTTCCTACAGTCTATGTCCTCAATAAAACAAAGTAATCAAAGCTGTGGCACATTCAAAGAAGACTCAGTATATTCTTGGAAAAAAATCCCTTTAGTTTGCTCCATGAAGCTAAAGATAAATCTCCACTAACACACAGCAGTAAACCTACTTAATAAGCAGTCTATCACTAGAAAAAACTTTATTTAAAATTATTGTTACTATTTTTATTTTATTATGCAAGAAAAATTATTTGGAAAGTTAAGAATAGATTGGAGACAAAAGACTGAGTTAAAATAATATTTTTTTTAATAGGTTGTTTAATGACTTGGTTTGCTAGGCTTTTCTTGCCATATACTAAAATTTAATAGGTGGTGTTCTTATATTTGTTTTCTCATGTTGATTTCTTTTTGCATACCAAAGAGTTGGCTTAAATTGCCTATAATACATATTACATTGTATTTTCTTGGTGGTTTGATGCTTGTTAGTTGAAACTGAACAAATACCATGTGACAGAATGAAAGAGAAGTGTATTCTAACCTGTAATTATTAATCAAGTACAAAGAAAGTAAGTGTCATGTTAATATTTTTTTTAAGTGGAGGATGCTTGGTATTTGCAATGTGGCCTTGTAATTAAGGTGCTGACTGGGAGACAAGAGCAGTAAGATCTGACTTTCCCAAACCTGTAGGGTTGTTTTGGGAAAAATAGCATTTGCCTCTCTCTCTCCCTTACACTCCATTGCTGTCTTATTGATGGAGTAGAGCCTCTAGCCTGAGCCGTTTCCCTTTGTATTTTTGAAGGGCATACCTATAATGGTATGTACTCTAACCTGGAGCCCTGACACAACATAAAGAACGCCGATACTTATTTTACAAGAGGTGACTAATAGTGGTTTGCATGTCTGAATATAGGCAGTGACTCTCAATCCTCATATACAAATACATACGTAATATATGAGAACTGATACATGTGATCCTGGAGAACTGCATGCTTCTGATATTCCATATATATAAAACAGGCTGCTAGCCAGATGATACTCTATTCCAAAATAATCAGTATATAGTTAACATATTAAAAAAAAATAACTGAAATTATGATACTAGTGAAAATGAGTCATTTTCATATGAGTTTTCCTTTACAAAAGGAAGTTGGAAGAAACTAAATTGCAACAAAAAATGGACATTATTTTGAACAGACATGAAAAACATGAAGTAAAACAAAAAGGGTTAGCATAGCTAAAAACCTATTCAAATTCCTGTAATACTAGAAAAAAGCCTCAGTGCATCAGATAGTGAATCTTTTCTATATAGAAAACAGATGAGCAAAGCAAATACAAGAAAAATCATGCTGCAGAGCTACATAAAATAAAGAGTTCATATTAAGTCACAGGAAGTCTTCAGTTGGCACATCTTCTAGCAGAAACTTCACTCACATGCGCTGGACAGAGCTTTTCAAGGAAGTCCACGGCCAAGCCATATTCTCAATCCTATGAGCTGTCTCCCTTCATGTTCAAAAGTTGCAGTAGAAATCATGCAGTCACCTGGAACTTCACATGGACTCCACTGAAGTCAATGAGTCTCTATGCTTTTAGAAAATGGGCGAACTAGCAAAAGTCCTGTCTATTCAGTCTTATATTTCTGGAAAAAAAAAATTAAAAAAAAGAGAAATCAAGTATCAGAGCAGGATGCCACAAGTTTTCAGAAAAGGAAACCTCTTATTTTTATTTCAAGTGCTGAAACTCCTAAGAACAATAAAGAGCAGTTAAAACTAACAAACAAGCAAAAAAAAAGCCTTTGTGTGTGTGACATTAATAAGTTCTTCTGCCCACTAAGAAATAGGTAATGAAATGTTAGAGCAAAGCTGTGCAACATTCTCATGTTGTCTTCAGTGACAAAAACCAGATGCTTCCAAAAAGAAGAAAAGAACTCACAGTGGAATAATTCCTTCCAGAAAGATTTCCTTTCAATCATTGACATATAAGAAATTGATTTAAACCTGAAACAGAGAATTTTCAAAGCCTTTCAAATGCCCTTTTTCAGCATTAATTTTAACAGCTCTAGCTTGTCTTCTGATATTTATAAGTGACAACTCTAAGTTGATATAAGTGATAACTCTAAACTTTGTATAGGTAGCTAATCTAAGATATACCTAGTTGCTACATATGTGGAAAAGAAATTACAAATGTTGTATACTAAGGAAAAATATTAATTGAATTTATCAGTATCTGTTCAGCCTAATTTATAAGGACTGGGCCATTAAACAGTAAGAATGGAGATTGCACATAACAATACAGATCAAAATTACATATAATTATTTGCGTCAATGAGACATTCAGCTGCGACTAATTTGATAAACTAGACTATTCAAAAAGAAGATTAGTTTCAAATAGCTAAACTAGTTGCCAAGTAATTTATAAACATTGGGCTTAAATCTTTATTTCACTCACGATCACTACCACCTAAAAAAAGGATGATGAGAAATAAAATCCCACCTATTTAAGGTGTTCTAAAATGAGGTACATTTATTGATAAGCATCCAAGTGCTAAGATTAATAAATAAATAAATAGCCCCAAACCCTATGAACTCTAAAAGAAAGCTCTTAATTTTTTCCATGAACCTTCTTAGTTAACTGTTCCTATCAAAAAGTCTTTTGCTTCCCAAAAAAATCTACTCAAGTAATACAACTATAGTTGGCATATAACTATGGGTAAAGAAAAATCTAGGAACATAATTATAAAATAAAGATAAGGAACAAGTCTTTGAGAATATCCAATACTTGGTTAATTTTTTAAATATTGAAAAAAAACCCAAGTTTTGTTTTCTTCACCTTTTTTTTTTAAACATAGGTAAAACTGTGTTTAATCTCTGTTTAAATGAACATTTCAATACATATGAACTGTTCCCTTTCCATCTCCCAGCTCTCAGCAGAGACTTGACTGTAAAATAGAGTGTGTATTGATTTAATAATAAAGGGTTCAAAGAAGAGAAAGGGTTGGGAAAGAAGGTGGGAAGAATGAGTTATTTAATATTTTGATATGAATCTTAAGTGTTGTAAGTGTTCACACATAGCTGTGATATTCGCTTCCTTTTAGACTAGGAAAAAAATATTCTTTTTAATTTTGACCATGTGCTTAAATCCCACTGAAGTCAACAAGGCCAGAGGGTAAATTAGAGGCTTAAGGAAGCTAAATAGTGAGAGGCAGTTTTGGGATCAGCTGGGTATTTGCTGCAGTATGAATAAACAGTTGGGTTTCTCCTCAAACATTGTCTGTCTCCTGTCATTCTTTTAACATCGACAGGGCCTGAAGGCTGAAAGTTGAGCATCTCTTGTAAAGGGCAACCTCAGCCAGCTCCTCTTGACAGGATTTTGATGCAGAACAGCAACATCAAGTTAGGCTGGGGAGTTCCTCTACATCTGTTTTGAGCAATTAATACCCTAGAGGTAACTCCACTCACATGCAACTAATTTTGCAGTGTTTTAGCTAGAATGTGATTGAGTGAGCAGACTGGAAATTGAAGAAACTTGGTATTTATTTTGTGAAAACAAATGAAAAGGCCATTAACCTTCCAATAGAACTGATTACTGTATATGGTTTAAAATATTAGTCCCTTTGCTTCCCAGGCTTGAGAACTGTGTGAGAGCTTTGGTGACAATCAAAATGATGCTGCTTGTCAACACTAAGCCAAGACAGATTTTTGTGATGAAGGAATCACAATTCTCCAAACATAGACATGAAAACTAACCCCATAAACTCCTTTCTTGATATCAAACAGATGTAGGTTATATTGTCTTTCTCAGAGAACAGGTCATAAAGATCTATTTCAGAATGCATTAAGATAATTTTTACACTTTATGGAAATAAACTCTTCCTTAGAAATTAGTGTCTAATGGGACTTGAATAAAGAGTCCTTGTATCCTTAGAATATCTGTGATCACAGAAAAGTTAATTCTAATATGATGTTTTCAGGATTACTTAAATTAATCAGATTGTATATGCCTCCATTTTATAATTCCACTGACAATGTCATTGGATTTGGATATATTTGCTTTTGTGTATAGATACAAGTTTTTAATACCCCAGAATTTCTTTGAAATTATGGAAAAGTGGTTATTTAAACCTCTTTGGTATGAAATGGTTTTTAAAAATTAATGTCTTTAGTTAAGTTCAAGTTTGGCTATGGACTTTTCTTTTTAAAACACAGTGACCAGTGCTATAGGCTGATCAAAACAGGAGTGTGGTAGTTTGACCCTGGCTGGAGGCCAGACTCGCACCAAAGCTGCTCTATCACTCACCTCTTAGCTGGACAGGGGAGAAAATACATGTTGAGAGGCTTTGGAGTCAAGACAAGGACAGGGAGAGATCATTCTGCAATTAGCATCACAGGCAAAACACAGAAGAAAGGCAAGAAAACTCTCTAATTTATTACACTACACTAAACACACAGAGCAACCAGAGTCAGATAATGAGAAGTACAAAGCAGCTCTTAAAACAGCTTCCCC
>VXBZ01012098.1:463199-536847 GCA_013399135.1 Heliornis fulica | reverse complement strand
CAAGTGGGGTCTCTTTGTCCTCCATGGTCTGCAGGGGGACACCTGCTTCACCATGGTATTCTCCACAGGCTGCAGGGGAATCTTCTGTCAGCGCCTCCTCCTCCCCACCCCCTTCACTAACTTTGGTGTCTGCAAAGTTTCTTACATCTTCCCAATCACTCTTCTGGTGGCAAAATACAGCTGTTCGCATTTTTCTATCTCTAAAATGTGATTCACAGAGGTGCTGTGACTGGCGCTGAATGGCCCGGCCGGCCTTGTCAGTAACAGGGTTTGGAAATTTGGCCTTGGGAGTACAGCTGGTAATTACTTTGTTGGACCCTTGAAATTTCTATCTGCTTATTAAAGAAGCCACATTGCAAACCCACAACAAGGAGTTTCCCACAGAAGAAGAATTGTTTTACAGTCATGCTTTAAGAATGTATCCATGCACCATTAACAAACCTGGGTTCAGGAGACAGGATATTTGAGCATGTATTTGTCTTGAAAGTATAGCACATAGCAATTTTATTCTTTATTCACCTCCATCTCCCTATTGCTTCCAAAAATTTTGCAACTTATTAGCCAGTTTTACTCCTAACTGACAGATGGAGATTCAAAACATTATTAAAACATTGGTAGCTGAGTGGAGGAAGAATAGTCAGATTCCTCTGCTTTGAGGAATGCAAATCTGCCCAGAGAAGTCAAATATATTAATGCTAGCTACTGCAGGTGCAGGACAGAAAGTACTGTATGAAATCCATGGGAAACCAGGCTTTATAAATTCTCTTTCTCTTGTAGCTACCTGTCTTACTTCCTGTATAGAAGGAAACTCCCTGGATAGACACCATTTAGCCACAACTCCGTGAAAGAATCCCATTAGTAGTTCAGTCATCTGCAATTTCTGAGACCAGACTGTTTTGGAAACATTAATTTCTTCTGTGTTAGGAAGTCAAACACAAAATAAATATCCTCCTGGTGACACTCCCTGCCCCACCCCAACAGGATGAACTTTATTCACTTGTTTGGGGAAGCTTTGTAACAGTGGCTGTACAAAAACCTGCTGACAGGTGCTCTTTAAACTTTCTAACACATTAGCCAACATACATAGAACTTCACATTCAGGGTCCTCCCTCTTTTAAGTTTGTATTAAAAGGCTGGTATTATTTTAATTTCTTTTAATCAACTGCTTAGCAAAGTGTAGAATTCATCAGACAAGCCTATATTTAACCCAAAGATGAAGAGAAGCTACTGCTTCCAAATGGTGGGTTAATAAATAGAAAATAATTATTTAAGTTGCAGCTTAAAATTGAAATGTTATTTTAAGGCATGACTATGTCTTCTCTAATCAGTGTTTCTCCACTAATCATGAAGAAATTATGACTGGGATGCATAGATATATGAATGATCTAATTTGAAAGGTCAAAACATATAAATAATTATTGCTGCTTTTTAGAAAAAAAACCCCTGCAATAAATAAAAAATGGAGAGAAGCTTTATTTTTCGTAGCTGAAATACTTAGGGATTTGAAGTCACTGAATTTTAGAAATATCAAAATCGGTTGTTCAAAGCAGATATGTATCTTGAGCCCTTTTCCCTGTGGAGGTCTTATATAGCCAAATCTGATGATCAATTATGTTCTCATTTCCCTTTAGAAGATATGAGTCTCTTTTCTCTTCAGCCCTCAAATCCAGGAAGATTTTATTTCTCCATTTCCCCAGGCCTCTTACTGTTTATGAAAGAGAAATAATTTTATTTCTTCAAATCAGGGTTTAGTTTGTCTTAGTGACAGAATGAAGTGATCTAAATCCAAAGAACTTTTAGAATTTACTTGCGAGATATCTTAGCTCTCAATTCATGCTTCCCATGTGTCCAGAAAGGTATCTCACATTTAGATAAAGCTTTGTTAGGCAGTCTTGACTGCTTTGGCTGATGGTAAAAAGAGCAGAACTTTTAGAGTATTACCATAAATTGTTGATCCCTTCCCTCTATAACTGGAAGAAGAGGAAGAAGTTCTGTGCTTAAGAAAGTCTCTCTCTGTGGATCTACTCTCAGACAGGTCTTAGACTGCTCCAGCCATTGCTTGAGGTTGAATTGCTCTAGTTTGAAGCAAGCTCAGCCATGATGACTTCTACTGGACATTATTATGAAAATTCACTTTCACTTTAAGAACAACTTTGCTTCAAAAGGTACTCTCTACAACTACCTGAAAGGAAATTGTTGTGAGCTGGGCATCCACCTCTTGCAGATAATTAGTGACAGGACAAGAGGGAATGGCTACAAACTCCGTGATGGTTCAGTTTAGAAATTAGGAGAATTTTTTTCTCAGAAAAAGTGAGTAGGCACTAGAATGGGTTTCCCAGGGAGGTAGTGGAGTCACCATCCCTCATCCCTTGTGTTTAAGGAAAGGTTGGATGAAGTACTTGGAGACATGTTTTTGTAAGTAGGTAGTATGTACTAAGTAGGTGGTAAGGGTATGGTAGGACTAGATAATCTTGGAGGTCTTTTCCAACCTTAATGATTCTATGATAAGGAAAATTCCTTCTCAGGAAGATAGGAATATTGTGAAAGGACATAGTGAAAACAGAGAATTAAGAGATATGTAATCATTGCCACAAAGTACTTACTGATAAGTGGATCTATGTTATCTAAATAAGTATTTTCATGTTTTACAGTTTTCATCATTTGGAACAGATCATCTCACTGCATGGACCAATTGCAGCAATGATTATTTTGCAATGTGTCATTTGTATCAATGGACTCATGTTTTAAATTAATGTTTTCAAAAAATGTTTTCAAAAGAAACATTGCATAAAATCCAGCTGGGATGTTTATTCCATTTTTAATATGAAAAAAATGTAAGTGTACTTTATGTACCTCTGGGTACCACAGTTCTTAAACTGTGTGAATTGTAATATGAGTATATAAAACCATACTGATTTGAATAAGATTTATGAACAACAAGGTAGTCTTTAAATCATCATCTACACATCACAAAAAACCAAAACCAACCCTAAACCATCTCATCACTATTTTTTCTCATCCTGAACTTTCTCTTTAAATCTTACAAACCTAATAAAAGACACTCAAGAGATGTCACAAGTTTAAACTGTTTTTCTATCATCAGGTCAATAAGATTTCGTAGATTTTTCTGACAATTTTGTGATTTAGTGTTCTCACATTCCAGTCTGGTTCTGACTATAACAAGGTCCCAGTGTCTGTCACATCAATGAGTCACATTATTAATCCACTGCCAGACTCTGTTTGAACTACTACACTTGTAAAGGAGCCAGCATGAAACTCAGCTTTTTACAGACTGTCTGCTACATCCTTAGTAAGTGTAAACTAAAGAAGTTGCATATACAATTCCAATACAATTCCAGCCAAGTACAGTCACTGATAGTCTCTTGTATATATCTCCTATTGACTAAATAAATGTGTCTAAATAGCAGTAGCATATAAGCATTAGAGTCACAGAACATATTTTACAGACATACCAGAAAGATATTTGATGGTGGTGACAACAGAATGCTTCTAGTGCACTAGTTCACAGAGATAAATCTGAAAGAGCTTACTACAGTCATTAATACAATCAATTTTTCTGGTGATATTACCTTCTGTAGTGTCGAGCCACTGATGTTAATAATGTTAATCAAGGTGGCATGAATCTAGAGGCACACAATCTGACTACATTCCTCTTGTCGTGGAAAGGAATGACATTTTTACTGGCAGCTCACAGGCACAGAAATTAGCTTTGCAAATGGATAGGAATCACAGAACATTAGGAGGTGGAAGGGATCTCAAAAGATCATCTAGTCCAACCCCCTTGCTATACATATTTTAAATTTTGAACTGTTTTTAATGGACTAATGAAGATGGACTCATGGGCCAAGTCTTTTAACATGACATGTTATTGAGGAAACCCCACCAAAATTAATGTTCTTTATCATGAGAGTTCATATTTGAACCCAGTATACGATCCAGTAAACGCAGTTAAGACAAGTCAGGGTCTGTGAGAAAGTCACAGGACAAAACTGACTACAGCACATCACCCATTTAGCAACTGCTAATGTCCTTCTTTGTCATGGGAAGAAAGTTTAAATAGGGATTTTGAGGGAAATAATACAATAGTAAGCAACTTTTCAGGAAAACAGAAAGAACAGTACTGAAGGCATTGGGGAATATCAAGGAGAAAAACACAATGTAAGTTGAAAGATAGCACAGAGATTGAGGTTAGACTGTAGATAGATTGTGGAGTCACCCAACTTGGGAGATATTAAAAAGACATCTGGTCATTGCCCTACACAACAGGTTCTAACTGGTCCTTCTTGAGCAGGGGGTTGGGTCTAGGTACCCACTGGAGGACCCTTCCAACCACAAGCATTCTGTCATTCTCTGAAAGTTTTAAGAATACTTGAGAAAAAGTTTGGAAGTGGCCTTTGGGAAGTGTAAATCATGCTTTACCTGAGGGAATCTGGAATGGAGTTGGTGGATGTGACTCCATAACAACATGTCTAATAACATTGGAATTCTTTATAAGTAGTAAGTAAAAACACATTTATATGGTGATTCAAAGTTTAGTGAAAAGAAAAAAAAAGAACACATAAACAAATGGATGATCAGCTCAGATAACTAGAAAGACTAAGGTACTTGGAGGAACAAGCAACACTAAAGAGGATAATAAATGAGAAAAAAACCTACATGAGGGGGAGAAGGTAAAGGTGATAGCTAGGTAGGATCGCTAGGATATGCCTGAATGGAAATCTTATATCTTTTCTCCTCTTAATGGCAGGAGTGGGATTCTGGAGGAAACATATATAAAACTAAGACTACAAATAAGTTTAGGATGTCCTACACTTGATTTTTGAGTTACAGTACCCAAAAATCCAATGCAAATTCACTGAAGCTATTTGAATTCCAGTGTAACTCTTGCCACTTGACTTGAGAAGTGTATGTCAACCTTTGAGCTGATCACCCTAAGCTTCCTTCACAAGCAGTGAAGAAGACTAGAGTACCTCTAATGAATGATTTAAGATGGTTTGTATTTGACTCCCACATTTGAATGAGGTAAGCTGATCCATTATCTCTATTTCTTTCCCATGACAGCATAGGGAACCTTGAGTAATTAGGTCCAGTTTCAGTGTCTATTGAACTATCGATATGATTTGCATTTGGCCAGCAGAATTCCACCTTTGAGTTGATATTTCAAAAAATAATGAACACCTCCTTGACCTATAATATTCTAAAACCATTTAAGAGTTGTTCTGAAATATCTGAACAGGGAACATAGGCTTAAATCATAAGAATCCACAGGCATTAGTTATATCCATTTACTGTTAAAATTCTGAAATCCTAGGCACATATATTGCATCACTGATTTAAGTCCAAAACTCATTTCAGTTCTACTAGTTGTCATCTGTGCATTTTATCATGATTAGACACTGTGTTCTGAAAACACAGGGAATTAGGGAGATGTTTGCCAGCATGTCAGATAGCAGTAAACAGAAATCTTATGGTAAAATATAGTAAGTTATTTACTTTATTTTTGGGCATATTCCTTTCTACTGCTGAGAGTCAGAGTTCTAATTCTGTTTCCTTTTGTATGTAAATTGTTATGTTTATAATGTATGTAAATGCATTTATGTACAGGTCCTATTTATATTAAGGATGCTTCTCTATTCCAATAGTGATAATAGACCCTGTAACTTCTGCTTGTCTTTTCTTACATACTCATCTGGTACAAAACTCTTTGAACTTTCTCAGTACCTAGTCAGCCCTGAGAGTATAGAAAAAGACCTTAGCTTGATAGTGTTGGGGCCTGAGCGGCTTTGCCTGAGATGTACTAGGTGTGGGCAGTCTGGCACGAGTAACCAAGGTCAGTGAAAGAGGGAAGTTGCTGATGTGGCAATTAAGTTGGGGAAGTTCCAAGAAAGGAGGATACCTGTCTGAATAGGGGTGTAGCTATAGAAGACAAGGTAGCCAATCAGCTCAGCTTGTGATGCGTGTGTGGCGCGTGTACGGAAATGATTTCCTATATAATGTCATGGAGTTTGCTAATAAAGTAGAATGATTCTGCATCATATTGATGTGTCTGGTCATTCTCGGCCCGCATGGAACTAAAAGGATATGATTTCAAATACACATGAATTATAACAGTTATAAAAATAGGAACATTGTGCACCATTCCTCTTGGGTGTGTAGTTGCCATTAGTCACAGGAGACCTACAGAAGTGCAGGTACTGATGTTCACTATCTGCATTTGTGCTGCACCACTTCTAAACTGGGAAGGATGGCTCAGCATAGCTGTTTGCATTGGAACAACATACATGTCCAATTTATTTCCCTTTATTCAGTCTGGAATGATTCTAAGAACCTTCTGGCTGGTGACCTGGAAGAAACCTGAAACTTCTGCAGCAGTTTTGGATCACCAAACTAGTGGGCTACTGCCAGGCATCGTTGACTCTGCTCTGCAATATGGTCTCGAGCTATTTGCATTGGCTCTGCTGCTAGGCGAGCTGTCGTCTGGCCATTTCCACCAGTTTTCCTCTACCAAAGCAGCAGTCTAACCATCAGCTTTCAGTGTTTACAAAGCACTGTTGTGTTGATATTTAGGGGGTAGAGAAACAGCTAAAAGCTTAGACTGGCATTCTTCACCCTGACACTGTGTAGAAGCACTTCAAATCATTAGCTCAGTAGCTGCCAACACACTGGCACACTGAACAGGAATGCTCTTTACTTCCAAAATTAACAAAGCAAGAACAAGGAAAAAACATATATATAACACAAAATGTAGGAAGTCTTAGAGCCTGTAACATGTACTCTGATCTGAGACCATGGATCTGTGAAGAATTTTATCTTTCTCTAAGCAAAAAAAAGTGAGAAATTACAGAAATACAGACTACAGGAAACCTCAGAAAGGACTGTGAGTCTAGTCTTAGTGGTTAGAAACCACAGGATTACTTAGTCTCAAAGCAATGCTCTGACAGAAAAAAAAACCCAAATCTTAGTGGCAGATAACCTATAAGAGCAATAGAAGTGAGGAATTTCTAGTGTGAGGTTTCATAGCCCTGCTCTCAAAATCAAGAGCAATAGTAAAAGACTAAAAGCTACAACTCATAGAAACATGGAATCACTTGGGTTTTAAGAGACTTTTAAGATCATTGAGCACTACCACATACTAACTCTGTCTAGTCCACCTCTAGGTCATGTCCTTCAGCATATCATCCACACACCTTTTAAATACCTCCAGAGTTGGTGACTCCACCACTTACCTGGGCAGCCTGTTCCAGTAGTTGACAACCCTTTCAGTAAAGAATTTTTTTTCCTGATATCTAACCTAAATCTCCCCTGGTGCAGTTTGTAACCATTTCATCTTGTCCTATCACTTGTTAGCTGAGAGAAGAGACCAACCCCCACCTGTATACACCCTCCTTCATGTAGTTGTAGAGAGTGATAAGGTCTCCCCTCAGCCTCTTTTTCTCCAGAGTAAAAAGCCCCAGCTCCCTCAGCCACTCCTCATAGGACCTGAGCTCCAGACCCTTCACCAGCTTCATCGCCCTTCTCTGGACACACGCCAGCATCTCAACATCCTTCTTATAGTGGAAGGCGCAAAACTACACACAGCACTTGAGGTGCAGCCTCACCAAAGCTGAGTACAATGGGACAATCACCTCCCTACTCCTTCTGGTCACACTATTCCTGATACAGGCCAGGATGCCATTGGCCTTCTTGGCCACCTGGGCACACTGCTAGCTCATGTTCAGCTGGCTGTCAACTAACACTGCAAGGTCCTTCTGCTCCAGGGAGCTCTCCAGCCATTCTGCCCCAAGCCTGTAGTGCTGCCTGGGGTTATTGTGACCAAAGCGCAGGACCCAGCACAAGACCTCTGCCCATCAACTGTGTCAAATAAAAAGATCACAAGATATTCAAGACATCTTGAGAAGAACCAAGCCAGATGCAAATCAGATCATAGAATCATATAAAGTGTAAGGTTGAAAGGAACTTTTAAAGGTCATCTATCCCAAACCCCCTGAAGTAAGAAACCTTTAACTAGATCAGGTTGTTCAGAGTTTCATGAAGACTGATCTTGAATACACCTAGAGATTTGACCTCCACCACCTCTCTGCACTACCTGTTCCAGTGTTTCATCACCATCAAAGTAGAGAACTTTTTGTTAATGTCTGATCTAAACCTTCGCTACTCTAGTTTAAAATCATTGCACTTCATCCTATTGCTACAAGTCCTTACAAACAGTCCCTCCCCAGCTTTCCTGTAGGTCCCTTTGGGTACTGCAAGTCTAGAATTTGGTCTCACCAGAGCCTTTTCTACAGGCTGAACAAGCCCAACTCTCTCAGCCTTTCTTTGTAGGAGAGGTGCTCCACCCCTCTCATCATCTTTGTGGTCAACCTGTGCACCTGCCCCAAGAGGTCCACATGCTTCTTGTATTGAGGACTCCATAGTTGGGCACAGTAATCCAGGTGGAATCTCATCAGAGGGGAGGGAGAGAATAACCTCTCTCGATCTACTGGGCACACTTCTTCTGATGCAACCCAGGATGTGATTGGCTTTCTGGGCTCAGGGTACACATTGTTAGCTCATATCCCGCTTTTCGTCCATCAATAAGTCTTTTTCTGCAGGCCTGCTTCCTATTTCATAATCACAGCCTGTGTTCATAATGAAGATTGTCCCAACCCAAGTGCAGAACCTTGCACTTGTTTTTTTACCAAACTTGATGAGGTTTCCAAGGGCCCACCTCGCCAGCTGCTCCAGATCCCTCTGAATGACATCCCGTCCCTCTGGCATGTTGACTGCACCACTCAGCTTGTTGTCATCTGCAAAAAGGGTGCACTTGATACCACTGTCCATGTCACTGATGAAGATAATAAACACCAGTCCTGAATTCCTGAGAGACACTACTTGTCACCCCTCTCATTTGGGCATTGAACAATTGACCACTACCTTCTGGATGCGAACATGCAGCCAATTCCTTATTCACGAGACAGTCCACCCATCAAATCCTTATTTCTTCAATTTGTAGAGAAGGATGTTTAGGGGGACCATGTTAAAGGCCTTTCAGAACCACAACAACAACAACAACAACAAAAAAAAAAGAAAAAAGACAACAAACAAACCTCCTCTCCCCACAGAAAAGCACAAACACAAGAAAAAAGCAAGGAGATGCTAAATGTTCAGGCCATGGCAATGTACTTGGGTGAGCCATGTCTCTGAAATTGTATTTTGTCTAACATGGAAGAAGTATCATTTGTATTACCTGGCAATTAAAACTAGAAAACTTAACGCAATACCAATTAGCTCTCATGATACTTGCACCTAGGTAATGACACAACAAATTCTCCGAACTAGGGGTCACAGAATCACAGAATCACAGAATCACGGAATCACAGCATGTTAGGAGTTGGAAGGAACCTCAAAAGATCATCTAGTCCCACCCCCCTGCCCGAGCAGGAACCTCCCTGCCTGAGCAGGTCCGTGGTGTGGCATGAGGACAGCTAGTTGATGAACATATAAGGAAGTTTAGTAGGAGAGTAGAAAACTCTTATGCTTTAGGAGAGTAGGAAAAATACAGCATGGCAGAGCAGAGAGTGATTCTGGTTCTTGGCAGACATGTGAAGCATGTGTTCTGTATGTGCTCTGTATGGAAGCAGTGAATTCTCAGTGGAGCTCTGAATCCTTTCAGCCAGAGCCCAGACACTGTGAAATAAAAACCCAGACATTGGTCTGGCTGAAAGGATTGGAACTGAGCTAAAAACACATGTGATTACTTGTGTAGGTGACAAGAGAAACTGGAATGTAAAGTACTCCATACAGTCAATAAACCAGTTTTACAAACTTCCCTTTGTCCTCAGTAAAAAAAAATACAAAACACCTCAGGGGTAGCTGAACATAAATGTAAAGTGGTTTAGAAAAGACAAATTTAGTGGGTTTTCTCCCTAAAACAAAAGACTTCATACTTAAAAAATCGAGGGGAATGTTTCCAGCTCTGCACCCTAGCTATGCTTTTTGTCTGTTCCTGAAGCAGTTATGACACCAGAGCTTTTTTGATGCATCACTAACATGTACTCTATAAACTATGGATGACCAGTGACAGCTGTGAAATCTAATTACTCTCTCCTGGAACAGTGTGCTCTCCAAATGATGTTGGAAGGCTCAAACACAGAGTAATCCTGTATCACAATTATTATTACAACATCAGATACATATAAGAATAGTTTTGAATTAGCCCAGTTTACAACTATCTGGCCAACTTTTCTTTAACTTCTTTTTTTTTTAATTTTTTTTATTCCCAGTTTTCAATGCAAAAACCTGAAAGAGGAAAGGGAAAAAATAAGGAAACAAGATTTTTGTTACTGTCAACTATCATCCCTAGTTATTACTGTCATAATGCTACTGATGTATAGCATGTGTGATTACAATGAAAATAAATGGATTACTTCAAAGAAGCAGCTGAGAGTATTTTCCTCATTACAACCATGAACAGCTTTTCTCGAGATTATGTAAACATTCCATAGTCACGAAATTATAGTGATGCAGTAACTTTCAAACTGACATGAGATATTGTCACATGGAAATTAATATCAAGTTTAAAAGTTCCCTCAGGTTCTCTAGTACTCCTTCCAAAAGCACTAGAAATCTTTGATGCTTACAGGTCATGAGATCACAGGGTGGAATTCTGAGTGTAGAAAGCACCACTGGACATCGCCTAGTACAACTGCACAAAGCAAACTCAGGAAATCATGTTCAGGATCTTGTTCAGCTGGGTTTTGACTATCTCCAGTCAAGGAGACTCCACAACTTCTCTAGGCAACCTATTCCAATGCTCAACCACCATCACAGCAAAACCAATTTATTAGGTTTAAATAAAATTTCCTGCATTTCAATTTGTGTCTAATATCTCTAATGCTGTCACTGGGCACCACAGAGTCCTGCTGTGTTTTCTCTGCTTTCCCCACCCACACGCCTCCTTCCCCCACCTAGTATTTAGACACATTGATGTTATTGAGTCTTCCTTTATCCAGGCTGAGAAACTCCTGCCTCTCTCTCATTCTCTCAGCCTCTCTTCATACAACAGATGTGTCAGTCCCTTAAATCCTCATTGCAAGTCTTGAATACTTTCGGTCAAATATGACCATGTTCCTTTTGTACTGGGGAGTTCAGTACTGGACCCCTTACTCTGCAGATGTCTCTCCAGTGCTGAGCAGAAGGAAGATTACTTTCCCAAAACTGCTGGAAGTACTATTCTGAATGGGGATCATGATGCTGTTGACATTTTTCAACAGTGTTGTGGTCTAGACCCAGACAGTAGCTGAGCACCACACAGCCACTCACTCGCTCCCCAACCCCCAGTGGAGGAGAGAAAAGAAGAGGAAGGACAAGAAAAAATTAAGGGAAGACAAAGGCAAACCTCATGGCTTGGGATAAGGATAGTTTAGTGGGACAGCAAAATGTGTGTGTGTGGGAGTAATAATGGTAACAGAACTTTACAGCAAATTATACAAAATTTGGATGATGATTAACCCTTTGGTTAGTTTGGGTCACCTGTCCTGTCTGTATCCCTTCCCAGCTTCCTGGTTGCCCTGTGCCTTCTCACTGGCAGTGCAGCATGAAATTCTGGAAAGTCCTTGAGTTCTTGGCAACAACTAAAACATCAGTGTGTTATCAACATTGCTCTCATCCTAAATCCCAAACAGCACTACACTGGCTACTATAAAGAATATTAACTGTAACCTAGCCAAACCCAAGATAGGCACCAGAGTGTATTGCTGGCTCATTGTCATCTTGTTGTCCACCAAGACTCCCAGGCCAGTTTCTGCAAAGTCACCTTCCAGCTGGTAATTGTACCTGGGGCTATTCCTCCACCAGTGAAGAAATTTGTATTTACCTTGTCTGAATTTCACAAGGTTACCATTGTCACATTTCTCCAGCTTGTTGAGGTCTCTTTGAATGAAAGCCCAGACAACTGGTGTATCAGCCTTTCTTCCATGTTTTAAATGGTGTTCAGACTTGGTGAGGGTACATTCTGTCCTATCACCAAACTCAATACTGAAAATGAGTAGTACTGGGTCTAGCATCAACCCTCACAGTACACAGCTAATGACTGGACTGCAATTGAAATTCATGTCACCAACCACAAGACTTTGAACCCTGGAATTCAGACAGTCTTCAAACAATCTTGTGACCCACTTATCTAGTCATTAGTTCATCATCTTGTCTATGTGGATGTTATGGGAAACAGTATCTGAAGCCTTACTGAAGTTAGGGACAAGTAAATCATCTCATTGTAGAAAGCAATAGTATTGGTCAAGCATGTGGACTTCTAAATCCATGTTGGTTACATCTTCTTGTTCTTAATGTTTCCAGAAAGATTTGCTTCATCACCTTCCAAGGACTGAGGTGAGGATGACCAGACTATTTCCCAGGGTTCCTCTTCTTCCCTTCTTGAAGGTTGAAAAGAAGGAGCAAAACCCCCTTATCACTCCTATAGCTCTTCCTTTCCAGGATGTTCTCTGTTAGGATTCTTCCAAGTAGGTCCTTGAGCAGTCCAGGAATACCCACATGAATGAGCATCAAGGGGGAAATAATATGAGAGCTAGAAACACCTAGTCAGTCTCTCTAGAGTATCCCAGACCCAAGCCTCCAAGCAGCAACAAACAGCCCTAGAGAGGAAGTCCGGCTAGCAAATAGGGTCTCTGTCCCCTGTAGTGTGGAGGCTCTCATCACTGCTGCTCACCATTTCCTGCTGCTCTTTTCATACAGATCAGACTCAGTCAGTTTAGATGCTTGCAAAAGCTTACTAATGATAATTGCTATCAGAGAGGGGTACTGAGCTATTAATTCTTCTTTTGCTGTTCTGCAGTGGGGAGTCATCTTTTTTAGTATCAGAGGCCATAAGCTCGCAGCTTTAACAACTGCCAGGGTTTCCATTTCTCAACCTGATAAGAGGGCACTGTGCCTCCTCCTTCACTACAGCTGGGGGTTCAAGCTACTGAAGCTGCACTGTCTCAGAGAAGATCCCATCAGTTCCTTTCTCATCATCTTTGATACTGTAAAGTCTGCTGGCCTCTACCAGCACACACCTCCTGCTGGCAAGGAGCCCATCTACCCTAAGTCTGGGACACCTGCAGCCCCAGACATGGAGAACAGCATCCCAGTTTGAGCTTGGGTTTTGGTCAAGTCCTCTAGTTGGCCCGTATGAGGAATCATTACCATGTCTGGACATCTCTGCTGTTTCAGGCTTCCACTAATAAAAACTGTGAGCTGTGCCCTAGGCTGACATTTATACAGGTCTCTCCCCAGCAGCTACTGAAGGTGCCTCTTCCATTCAATCCTGGAGTCAGCTGGGACAAATACTTCGAGGACCCTTTGGTGAGGAGCAGTGGATAGACCTTGTAAAAAGCTGTTGGATGTTGCAGAAAGTCATAATCTCCTGCTTTTCTTTCCTTGTAGCATGAAGACACTCTGCTGCTCCTTGCAGGTGACTCGGATGATCTCAGAAGTCTCAAAAGTATCTAGATTTCAAGACCAAGCTCAGTTTGATGTAAAAATTGCTGCATCTGTTGACTGTCGTCTGGTGGAGGAGGAGGAATTTGGTGCTAAGCTGCAATCAAAATTGTCATCCCTCTAAGAGGAGCTGGGCTGAGGATACCTTAAATTAAGAATGAACTACTCCAAGCTGTGCTGGCAGATGCTTGCCCTCATTGTAAAGCAGCAACCAACTCTTGACACAAATTACCTCTTTTCAGGCAAAAAACTTGGATTTACTAAAAGAGAGTATCTTGAAAAATTTATGCCCAAATTTTTAGTGCTTTTAGTCACTCCTTTATAGAATCCAGAATCTACCACATCATAAATAATGTGTCTCACTTGACAACAAGGCAAAGCCAGCCTGACAGATTGAAGGCAGTCAGAGGCCATCAAAAGCAATTACAAAGATCAGCAATTACAGAAGAAAGGACACAATGAAACCAGACTTAGTTCCACAAATATAAAGAGCTAGAAACTAAAGAAAATACTGGGATAGGAACAGTCATAGAGTAAACTGGGACAACTTTTGTTTCTGAAGTCCATATAAGATTTGTTACACTGCCATGGTGAAAAGCTTCAGGTATCGTTTGTGCTGAACATCAACTCAGTTCCAGAAATGTAACAAGTTTCTTCAAATCTTCCATGGGTTTGCCCAATCTTCTGAGAGTGCAATACTGTGCGATTTAGTTTGCATATTGTGAAAGCTGTGCTGTAAGCGAAACCTATTTATTTTCCAGTGGGGAATGTGAATCTGGCAATGCACAGGCATTAGGTATCAAATAATATGCTGCAAAGCAGTGAGAGATTTCCACACACCATGTACATGGCAGCACATACGTGGGAAAGAAGCAATCACCTAGTTTGGTTCTGTGGATTTATTTCACTGGTTTGTGTTTTCAGGTCTAGCCTAGAAAAAAAAAAAAGCCAAGTTGTGTGCTAGCCCAAGTATTTGCACTGTGCAACAAAAAACACCTTGTGGTGTTAATTGTGAAAACACTATTAAACACCTTCCCCAGTCTGATGTGCAAGACATAAAAGCTAAACCCACTCCTCTGAAATAGGATCTATCAGAACTTCCACTGTTTGGTTACTCCTAAAGTTCCAGGGGAAACAAAACAAAAATGAGGAAGATGAGAAACAAATAAACCTATCAATTATTATTTATACATGAAATCTAGATTGTCAGAATGATTGAATTGTACTTGGTTGTGGTACTGCTGCTCTGATCTGGACAGGCAGCCTGCAGAAAACTTAAAAAATTATTTTTTTTTTTACTCTTGTGCTGTCAGACATAAAATGTATGCATCTTTAATACACCCCAGTCCTTTCAGGAATTCTGTTTACATTAGGGTTGAAAGGTCTGAAGCCTTTTCTGGATGAACGCCCCATAGGCAGCATGTCCCTTGCTTGCCATACGGCTGCAGCTGCAGGCTGGCACGCGTGGCTGCGGCGAACCTGGGAGGGCTGGGGTAAGCCACAGAGCAGATGTTGCTTAGGAAATGTGAAAGGTGGCCGAGTGTTTTTTAACTGATGAGAGCAAAACTTCATCCCCCATTTCTGTGGATGGTTAACTGACATAAACACCTCCAAACCTAACAGCAGTAACCACTTTTTCTCAGTCTGTACCTGAACTATGGTCCCACAGTGCTGAGAAACACAAAGTTTAAAAAAATGTAGTTGTTTTCAGAGTCAGTCTGGTGAGACATGCTGCAGGCTATTAGATTAATCTGAGCTGCTGATCTCCATACTATATCCACACTTCTCACTCTGGAGTGTTGTGCTGGAGTCACTGTACCAGAATGCATTCGGCCTGGGGAAGAAATAAGGATGAGGGAAGTCTGAGAGGGAATGTCTGAGGAATTAAGGATGGATACACAAAATGGGCTTCTGAGCATAAACAACTCTCTGTACACCAAAGCCTGGTTTAAATATCCTTTGTGATCAACAGCAGTGTTACGTGGCTGGGTAACAGAGAGTGTATTTAAGGGAAGGAAAACTTACTGAGGATCTATTAGTGCAATCTGGACTTAGGTCTACAGGTACTTGGCATAAAGATGTCTTGCAGTTGTATAAATGTAAAAGTCATACAAAAAGCAGCTCTGTCCAGTAATGTCTGAATAGTCAGGAGCATATAGGTCTCCTGTGGAAAAGGGACACACACCATGGACAGATAAGTGAGATTTTGTGAGACAATTTGCCTTCCTTCTTTTCCGTGCTCAGATTTTTAATAAGAATTAGGCAAAAGCAAGAGCTTTCCATGTGTGTGTTTGTGTGTATGAGAAACAAAACCCCTATTACAAGGATTATCTTCATACAGCTATGAGGCAATCACTTCAAAACACTAGGGCTTTCACTCTCCCAGTCATTCTCACCAATCTCATTACATTCATGTGCTAAGATTACTCCACACTTAAGTGATGCAAACAGAGGCTAAGAAAACAGTTCCAAAGTTAAAGAAAATGTCAAACTATCATTTTTCTTGGACTGCACTGAATTAAGAGCTAAGAGAAAATTATATGTCCTAGAATTTCCTTCCTTCCTTCTCTTGCTAGAGACATGCCAGTTTGCCGTCTCCCAAGTCACAAGCTGATGTGTTTACAGCCCAACTGTGGTCCTCCTTTCCACATTCAGGGGATTCTGAGCAAGTCTACCATTACGGTATTTTCAGAGGAAGGGAAAAGTATTTTTCATCAAGTTTGTGAAAGTCATCTGTAATTGCAGAATACACAGACACTAGTTTTTACAGCAAACAAGACAAGTTCTTATGTAAATTTCTGTATTAGGTGGCTTTAAACTAGACTTTAGTTATTTCAAAGCAAACAGCTGAGGCAAAATTATGAGATTTATGAATTAAGTTGAGTCTTCAGGTGAAAACTGGTCAGGCAATCAAGAAATTCTATTGTAGATTTATAAAACTTCAGATAAATTGCTTCATCAGTATCAGAAAGCTTCAAAATCATTGCCAGTACAGATGCTAAAATATTCTGGCAATCAGGGAGCTAGTATGAAAGATTATCAAGTGCTACTGAAAGTGGCGGAAGTTGTAAGAATTCCTTCAAGAATGAGGTCTTATCTTCACCTCAGTTGCATCTGCAATCTTGCAGATAATATGCTATTCTTTTCTGTCTATTGTTAAAAACTGCAGGAAACTTAGAAAGAGACTTTTTTTTTCCAGCTAAGCAGATACTGGAGATTTCCACTTGACCTCGAGCTCTGTGCTGACATAATACAACTTCTGGTTAACTGTCAAATTCTTTAGAGGCTTGTATATATTTTTAAAATGTGTTTTATGGCATAAGTGGCTAAATACATAGTTCTTTATGGGAGTACATGTGTGCATATAGCCTGGTTAGTCTATTACAGAACACACTGAACTAAACTTTTATGCTCATATATTGGCTTAGAAGTACATTCAAATTTCTCTTGAAACATAACACCCTACAGATGTTTCTTTCCCTGACATTTTTTAATAAATATAGAGGTTGTTTCTAAGCTATGCCTTTATACAGTAAAATCAGAACTCCTTCTCTTAATGCAGGAATTCTAAATAATTTCACAGAATCACAGAATTGTAGGGGTTGAAGGGACCTCAAGAGATCGTGGAGTCTAACCCCCCTGCCGAATAAGGTTCCCTAGAGCAGGTTGCACAGGGAGGTGACCAGATGAGCACTCAAATAGTGTCTTGAACATACTATGCATGGCATATCAGTACTTTACTTTTTTTTCTTTTTTTCTTTAAGCACAATGTGTATGTTAGTATTAGAACACCTGAAGTGTGGACTGGCACATGCCCAAGCCAGATGGGCAGAGTCAGATGGGCAGATGCCAGAGCTAGGGCACCACTAGTTGCATCACCATGTTGGCTGCACATGGACAGCACTGGCTGTATGGTCAAGTAGGTCAAGTAGGTCAAGTAGGAGGTCAAGTAGACTTGACATGGTGGAGGGACTATCTCAAAAGTTAGAACTCTCTGTACTAGTGTGAAAACCAGGGGAATTAATCAGAGTGCTGGGTGGATGAAGGGAAAGCACTTCATGTTGTCTACCTTGATTTCTGCAAGGTTTTGACACTGATTATTTTGCATGTGGTATCATACCAGTACAGTCCTAGGGCTTCAACATCACGCCATCATCACTTCTATGGCTGGGTGGTGAACCAAGGCAACTCTATCAAGAGACTGGTTGGATCAGGGAAATAACCTGGAAAAACAGAACACCCCAAAAATAAATGTATGGAGGACATTGTTGTCTCTGACTTTTTTGTGATGAGATAAATGCTGCGATAAAGTCTTCAGGTCTGCAGAGCACAATCTGGGTAGAGTTCAACACCGAAGAAAGAAAAATGAAGTGAAATTGTTTTAAATGACACATTTAGAGAAAGAGTGAGAGCACATGGAAGTCAAGAACTTGGTGAAGGTGATTAGCAACCACTCAGACAAGCAGAGGTTTTAATTCCAATTTTATATCTGTGTATATATGTATATCTGATAAAGCTGATTCGTACTAGCATTTCTCAGATAAAAAGAAAGGAATTGTCTTGATCTTGTAGCTGCATAAGTCAGTATTATCTGTGTTTTAGGGAGGGAAAGGAAGTGAAGCTTCTTTTCATCAGGTAAAGACAAGGCTGTGGCAAATTCATGCAATTCCCCAAAGGTGTTTTTCCACACACTTGTGTAAATCTAAATTTGGTCTTGAGAAAGAGAGTTTTAACAGACTTTCCAAGAATGATTTCTAAATTTTTTAGACATTTGAATGAGTTGGACTGATGCTGTAGAGGATCCAAGTGATGCAAGGATAGAAGGGATATAATCAATTACATAATAAATACAAAATCTACAAAGAGCTTCATGCTCTTTGGATCACCTGAAATTATTTTTTACTCCCTTTTTTCTTCAGTAACTTAGGGTTGGTTTTATAGGTTTGGATTTCTTTTTTTTTGTTATCATGTCTTTTTCAAATATATTATTTATAAAGAATGATGGAAAACTTAGCAAATTAAAAGAAAGACTTTGTAGACAAATACAGGTTTATGCAGAAAGCCACTGATGTTACTCTTCAAATTTTTCAAAGACCCAAACAATGAGAGAACTGAAGAATATGCTATTTTTTCAGAAACTTATATTTTAGGTCTGGATCTGATCTCAGACTACCAGCAGTGAAAAAAACTCTTTCCTCACTCCTGTGTCATGTATCCCTCCCAATTATTTCCTGTATATTTCTCCTTCACAGTGAGTTGTGTTCTTCAATACAGTTGAGACCACTGCAGCATGAGGAATATATGCCTTCCTGTTCTATTAAATCAAGCATGCATCAGGGTAGAACACTTGGTAGATAAAATCCAAGTCTGATCTGAAAAAAAAAAGCAAAGTTAAATTTTGTACTGCTCCACTGATGTCGTGGACCCAATTCTACCCTTCCTCTCAGTAACAGAGTGCAATTCAGAACTGAATTTGACCTAGTGTAGGTAGCATATATGCAACTATTCTAAGAACATTTTCAGAAAAATCAGGTACCAAGTGTTTTGTAACTAGATATAGAAAGACTTGGGATTCATAAAAAATGCCATTTTGCTTTAAAGAAACTACTTAGGAGAGGAAATAAGCTCTCTTTAGCCTCACAAGAGACATCATTTATTCATTCACATCTATGCATCTGTTTAAAATTAGTTGTTACCGACTTGAATTTTCAGGGGCTTCCCTTTAACAGGATGACTTAGACAATTCTACATGCATGAATCTTTTCACTGGCTGGTAGTTTCTTCCTTGAATTGAATAGTCCATTTACCTAAGGGAGTCTATTTGATCCAAGGTGAGAGAACTGCACAAAACCAAAATTCAAGACTGATATGATCTAATGAAATTAAACACGAACAGGGAGGAACCTTTCTCAACAGCTTGAACTAAAATGTCATGTCACACAGCAGAGCAGAAGTTAATGGAATGAAAACTAGAATTTCTAAAGCTATTAAGGACAAATAGATTCAAAACTAATTTTGCTTTGTTAAGCAATGTTAGTAAAGACTCACACTGAATACATATCTAAAAATGTATTCATATTTCATAACAGTTGGAGGATTTACCCTTGTTTCCAAAGAAGAAAATCAACAAAACCAACCAAAAGAAAACCTTTTTCTTAAGAGCATATTATAAAATTCAAACAGTTTTTTAGAAGCATTTTCTTGAAACTCTTTGCAAGACCTGTAAAGGTCAATTTACCTCTATTCCTTAGAAAGGAAAATAGAATGTCCAAAAGGCTTTTAGGAGCTGGAAAGATGAGGTGTCACCACAGGATAAGTGGTAAGATCAAAGAATATTTTGATATATTTTGATATGTAATCCTGACTTGCACTGTAGTATACTACTTCTATTTATGTATATATGTATTTATATTCATATATATAAAGCACCTATCACCATACTGATAAACATTCAATGGAACCACTCTGATGGTTTTTGAATTATCAGCTCAAGTGTTCCTGTTGGTGATCTCCACAGAGTATTTCTTCTCTTTCCTGGAAATATATAATCCTTCCCACATTCCTTCCGTGACCTGAAAAAATATTATATGGTATTATCAGAAGAAAGAATTTTTATATTTAAGTAACCCTTACAGATTAAATTCACCAAGTGAGTTCACACCTGCCACAGAGTCAGCTGTAGTTACCAACTGACAATAATATAAATTTCTTGTGCAGATGGATCACAGCAGGTAGACAAGGTGAAGAAGAGTGCAAATAAACACATACAGTCCAGGTAACAATAAACAGGGGCAGTTGGGAAGCACGGATTTTTTTTTTATTATCTGAATTTAACTCATGTAGGCTACTTACGACTTTTAGTTGGGATAAAAGATTCAGAAAGAATTAATGCTAGAGACATCTTTGGAACTTCAATATTTCTTTTTCAGTAAGTAAATAAGAGAGAATTATAAAATGAAAGTGAGACACCAAAACATTAATAAGGATGTGTTTTCACCTATAAAAAAACCCCTAAACTTGATTTAGTTTTGTGGCTGCAAGTTTATTGACCTTAATGTAGACAAACTGCTAGAGGTTTTGTTAGTGACATTAGATATGAGTTTAGATAAACACATGAAAGTTTGTCCTTTACCAGCTTAATGTTCAAAGTAGATTTAATTCAGTGCACATTATGAAAAAGGAGCAAATGTCATGAAGGTACCTAAGGGATTGATTGGTCTTCTGTTTAGTCTTATGGAGGACATCCACAGAGATAAAGGAATATACAAGTAAAAAAAAAAAAAAAGCATATTTTAAATGCAGTGTTGTAATATATGTCATAAATCACTGAACTATCTTTATTTTCTTCAAGTTAGAAAGATCTGAAGTCCACTAACATTACTGCAAATGTAAAAAAATTACACTGCATTCAGAAGGAAAAAAAAAAAGAAAAAAAAAGAAAAAAAGCCAAACAAGTATTTTTCTCAAGACTCATCTAATAGGCATTTAATAAGACTAGAGATTTTAGCCTTCCTGTTGGTTAGCAAATGATACATTGCAAACAATAGTTACTTTAGCAGGGGCTGAGAAAGAAAACTTTTGGGATGTCATAATTCTGCAGAGTTTACAGATTGCTAAATATTGGTGGTTGAACTGATGAATGAACACATCTGTAAGTAACACATCTCAGTGGCTGGAATGAAACCAGAAAGTGTTGGGAATCTACTGAGAAGGTTTAAGAATCCTAGCTCAAAACCCAGTGCACACACATTTGCCTAAGGATCTGAATGAAAATATTTGAAACCAGATGGACGCCATCAGTCTTTTCATGTTCAGAGTTGCAGAATTTGCTGGCTTAAGATAGGCTTGCTTTATGAGATAGAGCCACGTTCTGCGCTGTTTAGCCCAAACCACATGGTAAGCATATAGGATAGGGTTATATTTTCTTTTACTTTTTCTTCTTTTTTCTTTCTGCATTCACTTGTGTGTGGTCTCATCACTTTACAAAAACCAAGAAATACACAAACATTTCCAGTAGAATAAGTCAGTGAATGAGTGTAGCATCAGATTATATTCCTGATGATTAAAGTAAAAGGAGTAATTGAAATTCCAAGTGATGAGTATGGTTGAAAAATACTGCTATACTGCAAAGACGAAGGATAAAAAGCTAACATAATTTAATTAGCTAAAACTAAAATAAGAGTATAATAATTTACAATTTTGGTAATGATTACCTGGTTTGAATGACTTTAAAGATCTTAGAATAAAACTATTTTCCTTTTCAAATATACATTTGGAAAAGTTTGAAGAAAGTTTGTTTTAGTTTAATGAACTTATCCCTTTTTTCCACCCAATACTGTTAGAAAGCAAACACTATCAGATGGGGAAGGTGACACATAGGAATTCAAGAATGTTTTCCCACAGTTTAACTTCCTATGAATCACAGGTTAATCTCATCAAGCACGGATCTGCTTTTGAGTCCAATTCTAGTTCAAGATATGACCAGCTCAGGAGCCATGGAAAGCATAGCCAATGCTCACTCCAGAAGCCGTACTATATGTTTGATTGAACCAGAACTTTTAAAGTTTTGCATCGATTTTTGTTCATGCTATAAAATATCACAGGAATATTTTCAGATCTTAGCCTGAATCAGTTATTTGAGCAAGATTTATTTTTTTTTATTTATTTTGAGTGTTTTCTACTTGTTCAGTTCCCAGATAAATCCAAACTGAATAATAAACTAATTGATCACATGCTTTCCAGTGAAAACCTTACTTTTACATTCAAAACCTGTTTTCACAGTGTCCTGGTATTGGCTGAGACAGTTATTTCCCTTTCTAGTAGCCGATATAGTGCTGTGGTTTGGATTTAGAACAAGAATAGTGTTGATAAAACATTAATGTTTTTAGTTATTGCTGGGTAGTTGTAGTGTCTTCACTATGCAAGGGATCTTTCAGCTTCTCAAGCCTTGCCAGATAAACAAAAAGCTAGGAGAGCACATCCAGGATAGCTGAGCCCGACTGTCCCAAGGGATATTCCCTGTGATATAGTATCATGCTTCATATGTAACTGGGGAAGGTATAATCTCTGCTCAGAGGCTGACTCGGCATCAGGGTGGTTGGTTTTTGGGGTTTTTTTTTTGTATGTGGTGCCAGATCCTGAAAATATTCCAGAATCTCAAACCAAAGTACACTGAGATGCACTTTCATTTTGGCACTGGCCCTGATTAATCATGGTCTAACTTTGAACCCTTTGTTGTTCATGACAAAAATAAATTATTTAAGCAGATACAAAGATCAAGCTTTTATGTGTTATGTTTATGTGTTCAGGCCTTCACCTCACCACCAGGAGAATGTACAAGACATTCCTCTACACATTAAATGAAAATAAATTTTTTTTTTTCTTTCCTTATGTGAGTTGGGTTTTTTTCCAATATATTATTTGCTGAACATTAAAGACAAAGTAAAAGTTCTTTTTTTCACACGAATGAAAGAATTTGGGTTTGCATGGGAATTAACACTTAATTAAAACACTTCCATACTTTCTTTAAACTGCTGCATCCAAAAGTGATATCAGAGTATGAGATTAGAGCCAATTCACAATACAAGTTGAAGATAATTAAGGGAACATCTTGTATGAGAGGTTATCAAGATAATGAAATATGTGCAGTTAGATGCACCTCGAGTGCTGTGTTCAATTTCAGGACCCTCACTACAATACAAACGTTGATATGCTGGAGTCAGTACAGAGAAGGGCAGTGAAGCTGGTAAGAGGTTTGGAGCACAAGTCTTATGAGGAGCAGCTGAGGGAACTGGCATTGCTTAGCCTGGAGGAAGCTGAGAGACCTTACGGCTCTGTATAAATACCTGAAAGGAGATTGTAGTGATGTGGGTGTTGTTCTCCTCCCAAGTAACTAGCAATTAGGACAAGAGGAAATGGTCTCAATTTTTAGATTTAGAGGTTTGAGTTGGATATTAGGAAAAATTTCTTCACTGTAAGAGAGGTCAGATCTTGGAACAGCCTGCCCAAGGAAGCGGTTGAGTCACCATCCCTGGAGGTATTCAAAAAACGTGGAGATGTGGCACTCCAGGATGTGATTTAGTTGACATGGTGGCATTGGACAGACTGTTGGACTAAATGATCTTAGAGATCTTTTCCACTGTTAAAGATTCTATGATTCTGTGAACTCAGAGATACTTCAGTCAACCCCTGCATGTATGCAATGTGCTCTGTTGATATGCCACCATTTTACTATAAACACAGAATGAATCACATCAAAGACTTAAATAAAAGATTGTATAAAAAAAAATGCAGTGCAGAGCTACTAATGAAAACTAGTTCTCTTGACTCTGCCAAACCACCCTCTTAAACCAAAAGTCATATGACAGCAAAAATAGGCAAAATACCCATACAGAAATGTTATACTGTGGATAGACAATGGTTTGATGGTTTGGTGTGTAGTATCAGAGTGGAAGAAAGGGATTATTTCGCCAGCTGGAAAGAAATAGAAAGGATGTTGAAAAGTATGAAAGGATTCATGGATAAAGAAATATTAAGAGACAAAAGACTGAATTGATTCTCAGTTGTAGAATCTGTAGTAAAAAGAAGAAAGAGGGAAGGAAAAGAGTAGTTAAGGTATATAAAAAAAAAAGCTTTGAGATGTAATTAACATCTGCTGTCAATAAGGCTTGTTTCTAGAATTTAATTTTTTGTGGATGAGTTTAATAACGCTAAAAGCCTAAGGAAAACCTAGCCACAAATGGTGTCAGAGAGTCTGAAACTCTCCAGCTGAATCATGCCAACAGGAAATCCTCATCCTCAGATTCTTTTTCACTGTTACAACAAAGTAATGCCTGTTACATGGTAGTATCTTGTGTAGTTCAAAATACACTAGTTCTTTAAGCTTCTTAGAAAATGAGAACAGTGAACGAACTCTTTTTTCTGAATAAAGTTGCTCTAGAAGCAAGAAAATAATGGGGGGTGGAGTCTGATTTTTGTTGTTGCTTTAATACATTATGCATATTTTAAGACATAAAACTGTATTGCTTTTAATTTTAACTAGCTTGGTGTCTTCCTATTTTTTTTTCCTGTCTTATTTATTTAATCAACACTGTGGAAGAGAACAAACCCCTTAAGATGAAGAAATCATTGTCTGAAGTGAAAAGCAAAAATTGGTCCACTTTGGACCTCATTATTCATGAACCATAAAGACTTTCCAAGATACCTGTCCAGCTGATTCCCTTTTTAAGCACCAAGTATAGTCTATAAATTCCATTTCAAAGTTTATATTTACAATGGACTCCATTCATAAAACTGTCATGGTATGTTATTTAAGAGCATTTCACACTGTCACACTAATGTGGAGAATGCTTCCAAGCAGAGTAAAAGCCGAGCTGTTCATACATATCAAAGTTTTCTCCTTTATAGACAGATGGTCAACTTGACATTGGACTTGGAAAAGAAGCAGGAGGAGAAGTGTTAGTTCAGAAGTGCCAGACTACAATGAAACTTGTTCATACAGACCTGACCTATGCTCTTTGCTGTCTGTTCAGAACCCATTTTAAAAACCTAACCTAACTTCCATAGAATTCGACAGGCTTCACTAGGAACTGGAACATGCCATGTGTCTGAAAAGGAGTGCTTCTCTATCCTGAAGAAACACTACTTGTGAGTGGGAGTAAATAGTGCATGAAAGAAATTTTTGTCCTATTAAATTCCACCTTTGATATTTTATTGAAAAATATAAAGTGTTTCATGCCTTAAAAATGTCTGTTGGAGTAATTCTTAGCTAATGGAATATGCTGCAATTATAATTTCTGTAGATTGACAGTGAATCCCAACTTATTTGTGACATGATCCCTTATATTAAGTAGAGAAGGAGGTGTACGGTGTATAGATGATCATCACATAAAGGCAGTATTTCACTTCTGCACTGAATTACTTGTTGTATTGGTTTTCTATGAATTTCTATGGAAAGTTCTATTTTCCTGTAACTCTCCTAATGGTCTTTTTGTCTTTTTTTTTTTTTAAGCAAAAATTTTACAAAAACAAACAAAAAAAGGTTAACAGCAGAAAATACTAGACAATAATTGTAGAAACTGAAACTGAAAAAAGATGTGCAAATCTATGCATTAGAACTCAGACTTCTCACACAATCATTTTTATAATATGATTTACCAAATACTATAAGCATAATTTAACTTTACAAAGTCTATTGTACATAACTATTTTCATCTTCCCTCTGATCAAGTAGAAATAAAGTGCCACCTTTGAATGGAGTACTCACATTCTTGGTCACAACCAGAACTGGCAATAAGATTGACTAAAAATGCTCTAATTATACTATGATAATACACAGGAACTTTATAAATTTTGTGCGGATTTTTTTTTAAATACAAACTGTAAACTCTATCATTATAGCTTTATGAGGATTTGATAAGTATGCAAAATTTCATAAACTATAATTGTACTAAATTATCCCAAAAGAATGAAAACCAGAAGAACACACTCCTGGGAATAAGCTGTGGGACTCAGCAGGGTACCCTTCACTTGTCAGGCCACTGTCATCTGAAAATTGATGCTAGAACCATGCATTTCTAATGGGGATTACTGTCCTATGATGGTTTGGTTTTGTTTTTCTTTTACTTGTGGTTACTAAAATCACCACTTCTGAAATACTTCTTGATGTTTTTTGTAAAACATGCTATAAAATATGCTTTTTTTTGGGCATATAATACACTCCTACCTTCAATGTCAAGTGAGGGTCTTAGAGGAACACAAGGTATAAAATGCTCATAGTAGCATACATAACACTCATTTATTGTTTTCCCCCTTAGATAAGACTTTCTAGACTGTACTTTAAAAAAAAAATCTACTTTTGATAGGAAAGTTCTAGTCTTCGTTCAGCTGAATAGTGATATTGGATCCTTTCCTTTTCCTTTTCCTCTTTCTTTCCTTGTAGTGTTATACTATGCTGTGCTATGCTGCTCCATTTCATGAAAAAAAAAAAAATCATAATCTTTTTTTCTACTATATCTTCTATTTGTTGAATCCAGGAGGAAAACTACCTTAAGAGTAAAGAGAAATAACTTGGTGATGTGTTGTTAATGATATAGACAAGGAAACTGGTGGAAGGATGGAAAATAACAGAAAGAAAGGCATGTGCAGGAAGAAGTTCTGATGATGTTTTTTGTAATACGTTTGGCAATAGATGTAACCTAGAGAAGAAAGAAGGATACATCTTATCTTGGTGATGACACTTCTCATGGTCTTCTCACTTCTCAAGGAAGAGTTTTGAGACGTGAATTTCTGTGCACTGAACAGGTAATCATTATTCTTAGAATCAGACTCAAAAGGTCTGAATCTACTCTTCCTATATTCAGTATTTGATTTCATTTACACAATATGTTCAAGTCCCTTCATTCCTTTTTAAAAGTATATTTTCCTTGTCTTAATCTTTTCAAATTCCTTAAAGTTTATAGTGTCACGTAAACAATATTATGAAATAATACTCCACCTTAGGCTCTAGGGAGAAATATGTACATATTTTTCTGGCTTCAATGCATATGAGTAACTATGCTTGTATATATGCATGTGTTTTATTTACTGTATTGAATTAAAATTACATTATCAAAGTTGTCAGAGGGGAAGATCTATTCCCCTTCAAGCCTTCTTCCCTAAAAGGTAATAATATATTGTCTCCCAAATGCAGGACAGGTCAGATAGAAAGTTATTACATTCTGTTTGAATGAAAACACTCTTAGAGATTTCTTCATATAAAATGCCATTCTTCCTTTTCTTAAATAACCTTTTGGTTGAATCTCAACACACAGTCATTCATCATCTTAATGCATAAACTCTTTGCAGATGATTTTTTGTGCATGGGGAATGAAAGGGATTTTGTTATTTGAATGAGTGCATTAATGTGCCTGGAGCTACTTTAATGTTTTGATGGCAGACAACTTTTAAAATCTACATGTTTTTTCATTGATCACAATGAACAGGCTTTGCCTGTCAGGCGTGGAATTTTCAGTGCCATTGACAGACTTTTTCATGTGCAATATGCACAATTGCTTTTTTAAAACAACCATTATATGTCCATTTTTCCTCTGATCCATCTATAAAACCAGTCTAAACTTCTGCAATATTCCTACCGTAACAAGACATGTAAGTGCGCGGTCAGGTTAAAGTAGAAGCTTTAGCTGTATTATTTATATTCATCCATAAACATGGGCTTCAACTGGACAATGAATTCTGAATATAAGCTGTCTCCTTCTAGAGTAGCGAGAAGTTTCCCTTCCTTAAATCTGAAGGGAAATATTCAGCTGAACCAGATCTCCTGATTTGTTTGTTTCTAAAAGATCTCTGTATTTGCCCCATAACAAATCTTTATGAAAAGAATAGGGATTACAAATCATATCAAAAAGTAATGGTATGTTTTTCTTTAAAATATGAAATCCTATGGATGTGAAATAGGTATTTCTTATACATTTGGGAGCTTACTTGCCAAGTAGTGTGTCGCCTGCTTGTTCTGAAACAAAGCACAGTTTACGCAACACTGTGGTCTACATAAATTTCCAACCAAGAATTCTGAAGTACCAAATTGTAATTTAGAACATGATGCTGCTCTCATTTAACCTACTGTTTCACTGAGTCAAATGCAAAACTCTCTCCTGAAGACCAGTATTTTCGTTCAGAACTCCAATAAAAGGAACAGATGTAAATTATTGGTAAATTGGCCCACAATGAAACAATATTAAAATGTTATCTTGGTGGTGTTTGGTTGGTTTTTTTTTTTAACATTTCATTCCATAAAAATGTTTTCTATGTTTTTCATATCCTTCATGAAATGAATTTTGAAAAGTGATTGAGAATTCCACCTTATTCTGACTTCTGATTTTGTGTATCACTGATAGATTTTTGCCTCATTGGCTGTCCACATCCATCATTATCTATAGCAAATGTGAAAACAAATTCTAACTCAAATACCACAGCCATTAATCACAGGTTATGTTTTAAATGGACAACATTTGACAACTTAAGAAATAGATAGATTAACAAAACACCAGAACTATGATTGAAAGTTGCAGATTGAGAGCTCTTCGGCTCAATAGTCTCGGCATTTCACACAATTAAATGTCTTACATTCATTAGCATTATTCTCAATTTTCCCTTTTCCCTCCTGGAAATGTAATAGAAAGACTAATGGAAAGTGACTGTACACTTAGTAGAAACTTAGAGAGCTATGGGTAGGATAAAAAATAAGAACATTAAAATATNTATTAAATACTTTATTAAATATTTTTAAATAATTTTAATTAAATATTTTAAATATTAATAAATAGGGTGGGGTTTTTTAATCGTTCTATTAAGAGTTATGATGATTTGGGAAACCAAATTCACTAATTAAAATGTCTAGGGGGGAAATTTAAGCCCTCTTCCTATTTATGGAATGAATGTAATCTTAGCATTTTCCTAATGTAACCTTAACTACTGTCTTTCTACCTCTGTCTTTCTCCTAAATTGATAGGATAGATGAAGAATGCACTGATTTTGTTTGCTATCACATATCTTGCCCAGAATTGGTTGTAGATTATTTTGATAACAATGTCCATTTTATGAACATTTTTTTTTTACAGTGCATATCTTTTGAATGCCTTTTTATTGATTTATAGCTAATTAAACTTTGCTAAATTTATAGCATTGGTCAGTTTTACTTCAAGGGAAAAAATTAAAGGTATAAAATATTCTAAAATGAGACAAACTTCTGTGTTTCTGTTTTGCTTGGATCCTCTGCTGTCTCCTGGGAGCCTAGCAAGGAAAAAACTTCAACAATGCATTGACCTAAACATAATTTCTGTGCATAGTATACATTTAATTTTAACTTAGACTGTAACAAATCCCCTAGCTTACTTATATGTGAAAATCTTAAGGTTTTCCAGTAAAATACAGCTGCAAAGAGTGGACTCCATCCTTACCTAGGAGCCTGGTGCAATGTTCCTCATTATTTATATTCCACAACTTCTGTAATATGATAAGGGCTCTGAGCCTCATGTGATAGTGTGCCTTAGTTGATGTAGGCTATGTCCAAGAAGATTAGCCTTTAATTTAAGTGGTAGAAGAATAAATTTAATTAAAAACCTGGCTAGGAACATAAGAATAATGATCAAAGATTAAGGAGCAGATTTTTCTAATTCACAACGCTGGATTGAGTCAGTATTTATGGGAACTCTCTTCAAGTGCTGCAGAAATGGAAGATGCTGTCTCAGTAGGTGGCACTATTCCCTCAAAATCAATATGAAGCTTTTTCTTGGACAGGTATTTTGGGTACTGAGGTAGGAAAAGTTTTCTGTTGATGATCTGCAAAATTCTGCATCCAGACACTCTGGTCATTAAAGATATTGGGGCTTTTAGGAAAATATTGGTCATGTGCCTGCCTTGATAAATAGATAACAAAGCAGAGGAAGAAGTGTATGTAATTTTGTTCTTTTGGTATATATAGCTTCCCTTGTCATTTCTTTAATTTTTATGCAGGAATGCATCTCAGTGGTTTGCTTTGATTAAATAGGCAGATTGAGTGCAACATATATTTTTTTTTCACTAAAGTTTGATGTTGCAGTCTTTGATTAATAATAATAAACTATATAAAAGGCTCATCTGAGGACAGATCAAAAAATATTCATTTGAGAAAAAACATTACACAGGCTAGAAAGATTTTGTGGGAAAATAATTCTTGCAGTAGATTTTTAAAAAATATATCAGTATGAAGTAGAATTTATTACTTTTTTAAAAAAAATGTAATATTCTAAAACTTAAGATTCATAAAGTATTTTAAAAAATAAATCTTTAGGAAAGTAGGGTGTTATCAACTAGTGAAATATGTTTATATGACTACATCGCTGACAGATTTCAATTGTTCCAGGCCTGCAGAATTTACCTAGCTAAACTTTCATCATATATCTGCATTCAGACTTGGAGTCTGATTTACAAAACAAATAGTTGGAAGCAGCTTTTGCAGATTTCTTTGCAATACCACTGTACAATACAGTTTTGTTGTTTAATCAAAAATTTTTAATGTTGAAAATAGCATCTCTGACATGGTCTTTATGAAGTTCACACTTAGTGTACTATGTAGTGTAAACGTAATGTTATGTCTATAGCTGTTAACTTCATAGATGCTTTGAAACCTATTCAAGCTTCTAAAATACACTTATTTTAGTTTGTAATAATTCTTGGGCTAAAATTCAATGAATAAAATGCACCATCAGATGAAGATAACTTGTCCTGGTTCCAGCTAGGAGAGAGTTCATTTTATTTCTAGCAGCCAGTGGAATGCCATGTTTGGGAGTCAGGATGAGAGCAGCGCTGATAACACCCTGATGTTTCTAGTTGTTACCAAGCAGTTAAGGACTTCTCAGTTCTTCATAACAAGAAGGCAGGGGGAGGGTACCCAGGAAGCTGGGAATGGACACGGCCAGGACAGGTGATTTGGAAGTGATCCGGTTCTGGGATGTCTCTGAGCTGTATGGCCTGGGGTGTGTGGTTCAGTGAGAAATTGTATCCTGTATAACCATATTTTTATATTTTATTATGAAGTCCTATCATCATTATCTCTCTACTGATAGTAGTAAACGATCCTTATCCCAACCTGTGAGGTTTGTTTTCCTTTGTTGGTTTTCTTTTTTATTTTTTCTATCTTTTCACCTCCAGCATTTTAGAGAGAGTGGCTGCATGGTATTCAGCATGGTATTCAGCCCTAGCTGGGGCAAAACCATGACACAACTATGAAGGATTTTTAGTTTTCTTTAGAAAATGAAACAATGAATAATTAAACTAAGCAGGTTTTTTTAATTTAAAGCTTACAAATTATTCCAGAAAGACTTCCCAGAATTATTTTTTTTATAGTCAACATGTTAATACCGCTTTTTCTAACTAGAATATCCACATGTCATCCATCATGTCAGAAGATATTAAAGTTCTTAATTTGTCAGGATATTTCTCTGAAGTGCTTTTAGGAAAATAAAGTCACATGATATAATAGGAGAAATACTGGAATGCTTGATCCCTTAATTGTAGTTGTTTATTTTTCCATTTTGTAATCCAAGCATTCAAGCACTTTACAGCTTACATGCAGATTTTGCTTGTAAAATAAACCATCACATGTGTAACCTATCACACTGAAAGTGAATAAAGCTTTACGGTAACTTTGAGGGTCTTTTATGACATAGAGAAAAGCCCACAACTACCCTGGTGTTACAGATTGTTAACAGTTGCTGTTTGAATTCTTCTTAATGGATAACACCCAATAATTGTTTTGCTTTCCACTGTGCCTGCAATTTGATATCTGTAAGAAATCTTAAATCTAAGAGTCAGCTTAAAATCCTTACTAAAATATTGAAGAAGTGAATGGATAATAAAGCATCTAAGTGTTTCTAAAAGCCATATGCCCTTATTTTTAACGTCCTAAAGTTCAAGTTATCCCATTTTACAATAACATTAACTGCTTGAGCTCAACTTTTGCTTAACTGTATAAGGAAAACAAAAAATGGAGTACCCACAGACCAATGAGAGTGATGGTGACTCTCTCAGCAATGGTTTTAGCTTCAAGTCCGAGAAAACTGGCATTTTTCTGCATTCATCAAATGTTACATTCATAGATTATTATTTTTTAATAAGAAATTATAAGTTTGAAATTTTCAGAGATGTCCTACCTTCTTCCCCTTTTGGGCTTAATGATTGTTGAACAAACATGGTTTTTGTAGAAATGAAATCCATAAACCAAAAGTTCAGTAGTTGTAATTGATTCTAACTTTCATATTAGTTTTCTGAACCTCAGGAAGCTTTGTGAAAAAAAGAAAAAAAAAAAAAGAATCATTTCATGGTTAAAAGGGGAAATTTCCTGTCAATCACAGTGTTCCAAACCCAGGAAAACACTCTTCCTGTAGCATTTAGAATGACGCAGTGCTATACTGTCCTCAGCAACACACATGTGTTATATATGTAATGTTGTAGTTTGAAATCCCCAGAAAACACTAAAAAATGAAGCAACATTGAGTAGCATATATCAAAAAAGCCTACATTTGAGACATAGGATGTAATGTCAAATTTGGGCCAAGCCCAAAGAGTTGTGGATGGAGTTAAATGCAGTCAGCAGCCTGTCACAAGCAATGTTCCCATCTCTCAGTACTGGGGATATGACCAATTATCTGGATGAGGGGATAGAGTGTACCCTCAGTAAGTTTGTAGACAACACCAAGTTGTGCAGGAATGTTGATCTGCTCAAGGGTAAGAAGGTGCTACACAAGGATATGGACAGGTTGGACCAATGAGACAAGGCCAACTCTATGAGGTTCAAGACCCAAGTGCTGGGTCTTGTATGTGGGTCATAAACCCCAAATAGTGCTACAGGCTTGTGAAAGAGTGTTTGGAAAGCTTCCTGTCAGAGAAGGCCCTGTGGGTGTTGGTTGACATTGCATTAATATGAGCTCAGGTGTGCCCAGGTGGCCAAAGTGGCCAAGAGCATCCTGATATGACCTTGACTACTGTGTTGGGACCCTCACAACAAGAAAGCTACTGAGGTGCTGGAGCATGTCCAAAGGTCAACAAAGCTACAAAGATGAGCTAGTTTCTTCTGCTCATGTGAGAAGCAGATTGAAGTAAAGGAAGTTAGAGGGAGAGAAAATTCACTTTTGCACTGTTTATCAAACACTTCTGGGAACTTTATTTTTCTCTTTAAAGAATGTATTTGGGATTTTACAGATTCCCAGGATCCTAGATAGGGACCTCTACAGATCATCTAGTCTAACACCTGCTAAAGCAGCATCACCTAGAGCAGGTTGCACGGGATTGTCCATGTGGCTTTTGAATCTCTCGAGAGAAGGAGATTTCACAACATGTCAGAGCAGTCTGTCCCAGTGCTCTGTCACCTTCACAGTAAAGAAGTTTTTTCTCATGTTCAGATAGAACTTTCTTTGTTCCAGTTTGTGCCCATTACCCCTTTTGCTATCACTGGGCACCACTGAAAAGATTTTTGTCCTCTTCCTCTTGACATCCACCCTTAAAGTGTTCATAAGCATTAATCAGATCCCTTTTCGGTCATCTTCAGGCTAATCAGACCCAGCTCTCTCAGTCCTTCCTTAGACGACAGATGCTCCATTCCCTTATCATCATCTTTGTAGATGCCTTTCTCCGATAGTTCCCTGTTTTTCTAGAACTGGGGAGTCCAGAACTGGACACAACTGTGGTGGTTTGACCCTGGCTGGAGGCCAGATTCGCACCAAAGCTGCTCTATCACTCCCCTCTTAGCTGGACAGGGGAGAAAATACATGTTGAGAGGCTTTGGAGTCAAGACAAGGACAGGGAGAGATCATTCTGCAATTAGCATCACGGGCAAAACAGACTCAACACAGAAGAAAGGCAAGAAAACTCTCTAATTTACTACACTACAGGACACACAGAGAGAAACCAGAGTTGTATAATGAGAAGTACACAGCAGCTCTTAAAACACCACCCCCACCCCTCCCTTCTTTGCAGACTTTATTCATGATTTTCTCATCCCCTTGATGGCACGGGGGACAGGGGGGAAATAGCGAATGAAGGCTACAGTCTTCAGTCAGTTCCTCATGAGTTATTCTCCTTCTTATGTGGAGGGATGCATTTCTCTCACCCTTTCCATGTGCCAGTGTGGAGTCCCACCCACAGGAGACAGTCCTCCAAGACCATCTTCACGTGAGTTCTCTCCCACAGGGCCTCAGCTCTTCACCAACTGCCCCAGCGTAGGTCAATTCCATAAACTCATAGAATGTCTCTCAGTCGCTCAGTCCCAGACTGCTGGCCCCAGCCTGGTCCCCCACAGAGTCACAAGCAACCCCAGCAAACCTGCTCTGCCCACAAAGGTCTCCGTCTCACTCTGCCTCTTATCTCTCTCTTCAGGAGCAGGTGCTTGCAGGGACTTGCTCCAATGTAGGTCACAAATTCCTCCATATTCTTCCACCTGCTCCATGGTGGGCTCCTGTCTGGCCCAAGTACCTCTCCACAGGCTACAAGTGGGATCTCGTCATCCACCACGGGCTGTAGGGGACACTTACCCCACCATGTTATTCTCCAAAGGCCTCAGGAAATCTTCTGTCAGCGTCTCCTCCTCCCTCCCTTCACTGACCTTGGTGTCTGCAAAGTTTCTTATATCTTCTCACTCCCTCCTCCGGTGGCAGAATGCGGCTGTTTGCATTTTTCTATCTCTAAAATGTAATTATTGGAGGCGCTGTGACTGGCACTGATTAGCCCGGATGGCCTTGTTGGTAACAGGGTTTGGAAGTTTGGCCTTGGGAGCACAGATGGTATTTGCCTTGTTGGACTCTTAAAATTTCTAGTTGCTTCTTAAAGAAGCCACATTGCAAACCCTCCAAAACAAAATTCCAGATATAGCCTCATCAGGGCAGATTAGAGCGGGAGGATAAACTCACTCAACCTTTTGGACAGGCTCTTAATGCACCCCAGGACACCACTGGCCTACGTGCCATCAGGCACACTGCTGGCTCATGGACAGCTTGTTGGCCAGAAGGTCCTTCTCTGCAGAGCTGCTTCCCAGCAGGTCAACCCCTAACCTGTGGTTATTCCTCCTCAGGTGCAGGACCCTACACTTGCCCTTGTTGAATTTGATTTGGTTTCTCTCCACCTAATCCTCTAGTCTGTCCAGATCTCATTGAATGGCAGCACAGCCTTCTGGTGTGTCATCCACTTCTAATTTGGTATCATCAGCCAATTTGGTGAGGGTATACTCTGTCCCCATATCCAAGTCATTGGATGAATATGTTGAATAAGTCTGGACCAAGCACTGGCCCTTAGGACACACCACTGGCTATAGGCCTCCAGGTAGACTCTGCACAGCTTGTCATAATCCTCCAGGTTCTGCCATTCAGCCAGTTCTCAATCCACCTCACTGTTCCAATCCACACTCTTTAAGTTTGTTTACAAGGTAGACAACATCCACTAGAATGTTAGAAATCTACCATACAAACCAATAGTCACCAACAACCCGGATGTCTTCAAAGACTTTTGCCAATTGTCCCACTCCATACCGATTTAGAGATTCAAGGAATTTAGGGGTTTGGGATATTTTTGATTGGTTGATTTTTTGTTTTGTATTGGTTTTCCGTTTGTTCTTTTTTTTTGTTTGTTTGTTTGTTTGTTTTACTATAAAGGAGAAAAAGTTGCTACTCATTATCTTGGGTCGATGTACTCAGCCTCTGTGTCATCCCTGTCAAAACTCTCTCAGGTCCCACTGGGAAAACAGAAAGTTCTATGAATAAAAGCAGTTCTGCTGGCAGAACAACAAACTGGGTTTCTCTTAGCTGGTTCGCAATGACTGGCCTTGGCAAAGGAGAAAACTGGGCTCAGTCTAATTTTCATATTCCAAACAGTAACTCAAAGTAAGTACAGGTTTAAAAATCCCTTAATGTAGAACACTTGATCGAAGCTTACTTAGTGCTTCCTATTGCAATTCTTCCACGTTAAGTGATTCCATATATTTGAAGAGTAAGCCAGCTGATATTGAACTGCTAAAACAAAAATGAGCTATTTTTCATCTCATTTCACAGCATTAAATTACATTTTCTCCAGAACTTGCTAAATACAAATACTGTCTTATTAAGAAGATGCATTGCAAAATCCCTTTCTTTAGTCATATTCTTTAGAATCTCATTACTTAGTAATGATTCTGAGATCTCTCCATCAAAGCAGAAGCTTTGATTCTATCCATGTTTGATAGAAAGAAGCTCTAAGTTAGCCCATCTTGGACTTGCACAATCTATCATTAATTATGGGAATGTCTTCAACAGACTCTTCAGGAAAGAAGGCTTTTAATATTTGATCTCTGAAATTTTTGCTCTTTCTTCCAAATTATGAATTTAAACCATCAAATTTAAACAGCATGAAACATCAATAGAAACAATTTTATATGCAATGATTATAATATTTTAAATGACATAAGGATTGATAAATATATAATTTAAGATGTTAGTATTTTGAGCTAGTGCATAAACAGGTATGCAATATTGTTCTTTGAAAAACACAATGCCACTCATATCTGACTGAAAGGACACGGCATAATTTGCACACCATTAATGCTATTTTGTATTGAAAAGTTCATTTCTCAATTTGCACATGTAATATTTGTTTCTAATAAAGGCGAGGGAGACATAATTGTTCTCCACCTCATGAATAACTAATTCAGCTCTAATTCTAAACCTTGATTGTCACTTAGTTGACATTAATCTTGAAAACTAAACCTTCTTTCATCCAGGAATGAAGAAGGTGGTAAACATCTCTCCTCTTGTGCCTGTTAGACACTTGCAGTTATGTACTTGGGATTTTAAATGGAATTATGCCTAATTTTCCAATTTTTTAATATGAATATTAGTAGAACTGATAAGTTGCTGTGCCACAAAGCATATCTACACAGTAAGCCTCTGAAAATGTTTTAAAACTTCATCAATATTGATAAAAAATCATGAGGAAACAGTTCCAGTTGAAAATATCTTGCTGAAAACACACATCACATTTTATGACTGAGGATAAAGGTCTTTGCTAAAGTATATGTAATTTATGCACTGATTGTTACAAATAGCATGTGTAATTCCATATGCTGTGCTTCATAAAATTTACCCAAACTACCCTTCTGTAGCAGACAGTGGAAACTCTGTTAGAATGAAATGTGCTATGAATGGAGTCCAGTGTTGGAAGGCAGTTCAAAGAAACTTTATCTAAGCAAACTGGAATGGGTGATTTCCTTGTAGTTTTACAGTAATTATTAGCCATATGCCAAGTTCCTCAGGAAAACTTGTAGTTTTTTTGAATGAGGTAACACGAATATCATTCTCCTCCACTTGGGAAAGTTTAGTAGTATGAAAATATTTTTTTGGCATGCTGAACTTTTCTCTAAAACCTCTTTGCACATAATTACTCTTTTCCCATTGGGAAAGACTTTGAATATTCCTAAATTTAAACACTCTAGCTGGCCTATTTACAAAGAAAAAAAAAGTGTTTCAAATGCCCATCATTAAACATCTTAATAAATTCTATGCAATTGTGTACTTCAAAGTCTTAATTCCAAGTACAAGAAGGAAAACCTGCAGCAATTGGATAAAGAGAAGAAAAATGAAGACATATTTTTCTAAGAACGAGCCACAAATGAATTTATGCCTATGTGCTACTTAACACTTTTATATACTAAATCATGTTCAAGTGTTCCATAAGAGTTAGCAAATTGCCAAAACAACCCTGTAAGGAAAAAAAATCAATAGTAATATTTTCATTTCTTTTCTATGGTGATGGGAGAATGGGGATGATTTATCCAGTCCCACACAAGGGGCAATGGAAAAGCTGTATTTAGAGGCATTGAATATAATTCTGCACTCCATCACAATATTGAATTCCCTACAACTTAAAAGCCTATAGGAACAGTATGTGCTTCTCAGCACTTAGTAGGATCCATAAAACATATTGCCACTTTTGGAGTGCCTCTCTTCTAGAGTGGCTAGAAAAAAACTTTCTAGCTTTCTCACACCTGATCAAAGAAGAACGAGGTTAGAGATGTTTTTTGAACGTGTGCAGGAATCACTACTAACGCAGAGGCAAGAACAAAAGGGGTTAGTACCCCGCTTCCAACCTTAATTGCAGGAATTCAGTGCTACATCTCACATAAAATGGATATTTAAGAACATTGTCAAATATTTAGGAACATGTTTTACAGAAGCTGTTTCTTAAGATAAGGCTATGGATACAGTTGCACACCTATCTCAGGAGGTCTTCTTGTATCTTAAATCATAGCTGGGATGGACTTTTGGGTGTGTAAATGGAGGGGCGGGGGAAGGTAAAAAAGTGAAAACTAAGTTCCAGAATTTAGCCATATATCAGTAAGTAAAGCTTCCAGTCTAAAGAAGTGGGACACATCTCAGCCTATAGTTGAACACAGGGAGGAAACATTAGATTAGTCTCCCTTTATGGTCTGTAAAAGGAAATGTGTATCTAAAGTCCAATTCAAACATGCTAAGTTAGAGGAATTCTTATTTTGAAGATGTCTTTTTCTCTCCATTTATCACAAAAGGAGAATATGAGACCTAACACAGACTAAAGCATCTAAGTTGTGAATGTTTGAGTTGAGTCCTGTGCAGGGGAAAAATCTATTTGAAGTGTCTGTAGATTATCCCATAAATTCTCTTCTTCCTGAAGTGAATTTTTTTTTGGTCTGTGATAGTCACTCAGAAAACGCAAGTAATAAATCTGTTTTAAATCTGCAATAGAGCCATGAAAGAATGATTAACATCTGAAGCAGCTTGTAAACAGAACTTAAGAAACTCTTTTCCTGTAGTCTTCAGATATCAGGTACTTTTGACACAAGAGGATTTCAGCAGGGGAGTCTCTGTATGGTACTGTGGTAGGAAGATGCTGGCTCACCCTTTCTTTCTCACATGAAAAGCTAAACTTCAGTAACCTGGAATGTTTTCCAAATGTTTTCTATAGGATTTGGATTCGTGCTATAAAATAATCTTTTCCCATGATGAAGTAATTCTGCCGTGAGTGGACCCAGAAGTTGGCTCTATCCCATTACCTTCTCCTTCCTGGTACATTATTTGATTCATGGAAAACTTTTTTGTGATCACTTTTCAGACTATTTTTGCAATAGAAAACATGAGAATCACTATCATTACTTTTCTATTTTTATAATGTATTGTGTTTTCTAGTTAAGAAACAGATTATGTGATGGTAACCACAGGCAGAACTCCTGTGAAGTCAACAGTATCAATTCACCTCTGCACAGAATTTGGCCTCACAGTCCTAAAAATATCTCACAGTGAGTAAATCATAGTGGTACACGATAGTTCTGTGCCCTCTTAGTACTTATGTAGTTTTTAATGTAGATGTTTCTGCTCCTAGAATTTAATACCAGCTCCAGTTTGGTCTCTGATTTATTCAGACCTTTCAGATGCAATGCAGCACAGCCCAACTGCAAGCACACATGTCTGATACTGTATAAAAGACATTTTATTAAGTCACATAATGCTTGTAGGCAAGCAAGCTAATCTCTTTAAGAGCCTTGTACCTGATAATTCATACAGTCAGCACACATGCAACATCTGCTTCTATAAAGTTTTAATACTTCATCTGCACAGAGTTTGGATCTCACTGTTGCAAAGAGGAGTTAAAAGCAGAGACATAGAAAAGTGCATAAGTGCAGAAAATAAAATTATGTGTGCTTTACAAATAAAAGATCTTTGTTGGTGAACTTGACATGGATTGGCCAGGCAAAGTTACAAAGCCAAAGTAACCCTTGTGTAGAACACATACAGTGGAAGACAGAAACTCCATGAAGTTACTCTCTTGATAAATTCTCTTGAGGTTTCTGTATTTGTGAAGAAAAAAAAAAAAGTTTACTGTCTTCTATTTGAAGATTTCCATTGATGTAAAAGGCAGAAAAAATCAGAATAGAGGTCTTGTACCTATACACTGTTTACTGGCAGCGTTGTGGCTACAGTCATAGGGCTGAAAATATTTCTGCTTGGTGAATACCTCCAGAATTTTCCCTTTAGAGATTACTTGACAATGAGGACAGATACATCCTAAACTGTATGTGAATTTCAAGCATCATTTTTCATGACAGAAGAAGGTATAAGAGACAAGAAAGTGGAGTAAATATTTCCTCCCAGAACAGCTGTTCCCACTTTGTTCCTTTCCTAAAAAGGATGTTGGAGGTTTATAGAAATAAAAGTAACAGGTTCTGTAGAACTGTTACTACTTTCAAGGCTCAGCTTCTTGCCACCTTCTATTTCTTCCAGCACTGGGTAAATGCTGATGTCTTATTCTCTCCTACTGAAGCAAAATTTAAATTACATTTGATGAAGTGTAATGTCATCAGATTCATTATCAGTGAGACACTGAAGGACAGACTACAACAACCTACAGTGATTTAAAAACTTGTACATGAGAAAGTGGCTGGTTTTAGTTCAAAACCATCTTGACTCACCTATATTTCCACTACTATCACACCAAAAATTAATGTTGTCCTTCATTTCTGGTCTATCAATGGCTGGGTCTCTTGCTTTTTCAACACAATCCCACATTTATTTTGGATAGCACTGTAGGGGTGAGTAGTTTGACATTCTAAACCAGAACTGAATCAAGACATGTGGACTGGAAATTTCACAAAGTACTCTAGGAACTCTGGAAAAAAAAAATCAGAACAAATTGTTTCTATTTTTCAGCCAAAATGGAGCAATTGAGATTATCAGTTAATGCAAATCAGCAGAACTCCATTAAATTCATTAGAGCTCTTCTGATTCACATATGAAGACAATCTGCATAATAATGTTGTCACATGTAATAGTTATATTGTATTCTTGTGGTTTCACTTTAGCTGGATAGAAATGGTTTTCTTGTCCCACAAAATGTTAATGTATTTAGAAATGTCCTGTTCCATGTTAGGGCAAGCCTAAGACTAGGACATACAAATAATATCTTTGTTTGGTCAAATGAAACTGATTTTAGTGGCATTTTCACATAATCATATTTTTTTTTCTGTTTCAAATGAAGTTTTCTTCAACTCAATGAAGAACAAGATTGTTTTTATAATCAATTTTAAATAAAAGCAAATGAAAGCAAAGAGAGAATTTTCTTATGACATTAGAATGTTATATTTCCTGTCCAACTCTGGTAGACAGAATATGTTAAAGGACTCAAATGTCCTACCTTGACCAGGGAAATTCAAGTCATTCTCTATGACAGATGATATCCAGCTTAACAAATAGCTTTGTATAATGTAAAATGTCTTCAGACTTTCACTGTTTTCCTCCCTTACTCTTTGAACACTTCCTAACAAAAAGTTGAGGACTTGAATTTTGTCCCATACTCCAATCTGCTCTCAGATAGCACTTGAACACTGGGTTCAAGTTAAGGATTGAGTTCCTTAAACACTGAACAACTTATCCCTTAATAAACATATTATATTTTTTAAAGACCATATAAGATAATTTGGCAGCATCCATAGGCACCTTGAAATACACCTCTGACTACTTACACTATGTAACTACCATCCTCCAAAGAGAAGTGAGTGGCTTAGTAAGAAGTAGAGACATTCAGGCTCATGCTTTAATGCTATTTTTCTCATTGTTATATAAAGGGGAATAGCTCAATTAAAAAATCCCTTTAAAATAAATATTTTCATTAAAGGAGCCTGAGCACATCATCATCATCACCATCATCATCATCGACTTCATTGGATAAATATGTTTAGTCATCTGCTAGCACTTCCATAATTTGAAGTATTGTTGTACATAGCTAAAAACAAAATTAGAGTATCAGTACCATTTCTGTTGCACCAGACTACTTCAAAACCATCTGTTATTTCCTACATATTGCATTAAATCAAAATCAGCTGGAACCTCTTCAAGGTCTTGTATGCTGTAAAATTTCAAAAATCCGTAAATAGTTTATGGTAACTATCACTCATCCCAAAGCTGACTCTTGAAATGATCCTCAGTCAGCATGTGATGATCCCAGAAAAGCTACTGCTCTATGTCAGTGAATTTTTATGGTGTAAATTAACATTCTGAGGTCAATGATGCCCAGCAGAGAAAAATAATGTTCTTTTTTTCCTATATCTGGTTAATGAAATTCAGTTGCCTGTATGAGATCTCTTATTTTAGAAGAATAAATAAACTGAAATATATATATATATATTTACTTATGGTTTAGCCCAGCCAGCAAAAAAGTACCACACAGCCACTTGTAACTCCCCCCACAATGGGATTTAGGAGAGAAACAGAAGGAGTTCAAGCCACTTCAGAAGTTGCTGGTATAGAAGCATTTCTTGGCACCACAATTACTTGTGCTACAGTGAATGTTCGAAGGAAACATGCTCTCCAGCATTTCTTACATGGAGTAAGTGGGTAGTGTTGATCATACAACAAGCTAGACTGTGGAAGCCCAGTCACCTAGGAATACTGGAAGATGTCATGGACTGGAAGAGATTTTGGACTGCTGCCTGAGAAAGTGGCTCATGCTCAAAAGTCACCAACATACAATGAGTTATTAGAAGATGAAAGTCATTATGCTTTGATTATTGATGGTTCCTGTCATGTGGTAGAAAACAATCTGAAGTGGAAAACTGCTGTGTGGAGTCCCACTTAAAAAGTTTCTGAAGCCACTGTAGGAGAAGATAAGTCAAGTGAGTTTGCAGAAGTGAAAGCCATCCAGCTTGCCCTGGAGATGGACGAATGAGAAAAGTGGTCAGTACCCTACCTCTATACTGACTTTGGATGGATGGCTAGTGCCCTATGCAGGTGGCTACAGCAGTGGAAGACTAATTTGCCACACAAGAGTAAACCCTTCAAGGCTTCTGCATTGTGACAGGACATTGGGAAGAAAACATGGTTCTGAAGGTATGTCATGTGGATGCTCACATATCCAAAAGCTACACAACTGAAGATAATAGAAACAATGAGCAGGATAACAAGGCCATCAAAATTGACATAGATCAAGTGGACCTGGATTGGGAGCATAATGGTGACCTACTTGTAGCTTGATGGGCCCAGGAAACATCAGGACATCCAGGGACTGATGCAACATACTGATGGGATGCTGATCAAGCACTGGTGACCATGGAGGCCATCACACAGGTCACTCATGAATGTGAAATATGTGCTGCAACCAGGGCTGGGTTTTAGATATGGTAAAGTCTGACAAATATTGGACTATTATTATGAACATTCCAAAGCAAATTGTCTGTATTCACTATGGGTTGGCAAGAAACACACCTTGTAAACCATGCCACTGCTCAAACTTTCTTTTCTTAGAAAGAAAGATTATGTGGAGGCACAATACCTCAGAAAGAATTGAATCAGACACTGTAACTAGAGGCAAAAGGCAAAGCCCTTTATGGGTTATGGCTGCAAGTACCCAGACAAATTAGACAATAACCCAAACCAAGACAGTGTTGGTCCCCAACAATTGAACATACTGCTTCTCCTGTCCTGACCAAAAATTTTGACAGATGTGGCCCAAGTAATAGCCTGTTCTAATAAATATGCAGAGAAGTGGAGAAAGCCAGCATATATATATATGTGTTTAAGCAACCAAATTAGAAAAGGGAGAAAAACAAAGTTTAGGATGTCCAGTTTTTAGAGTTCCTAGATTGTTATGTTCTTATCCTTTAATTCACTAGAAAATTGTCCCAGTGCTGAGCATACATGGGGTTAAAATATGGTGCAGTGAATCTGTCCAAGCAACCTGGCTCTCAGTGAGACCATGTGGCATCATTCAAAACAGCAGAAGTGTTTGAGCTGACCACACCAAGATTAGCAGCAGATGCACAACTTTTTGCTATAGCTATGACTTAAATGTAAGAGGAAAAAAAGTATAAAAGTTTTAGAGAAATCTTTATATGAGTCTTACTCTCCGTATTATTATAATATTTTGACTGAACCCCCAATTCTCACAGCTACTGCTTTCCCTCAATGGAATTTCAGAAGTGATGTGATATCTAGGAACACTTTATTTGCTGAGGGGGGGTGGTTACTTGCCTGCTTGAGGAACTTGATAAAACCAGTTTAGTTTTGATAGCACTGGAGCTTTATTGCTTAAAAAAATACTAAGCTTTTTCAAAATAACTTGGGAAATGTTTTATGTCTGAATCTTGATAATCCCTTTCACCTCCTCAGTCAAAGTAAATTGTTATTAAGGCACACATGACATATTTGCAAAGCTATAAGAAGAGGACGTATGTGCAGGTTAGTGCTACAGAGGCAATGGAAAAGTGCTCTATAGTTTGGGTTAGATTCATATTATATAATTTTAGCTTTAAAATTCCAAGTTGGGTGTTTAGGTTTCCTGCAGAGGCAGTTGAGCAAAAGATGACCCCATTGGGAGTGATTCATTCTCCCATGTACTGGACTACTTATTTTAGAGAAGTGTTTTTCAAGCAAGCGTAGCTTTATGTTTTGGGTGATTTACCTAAAATTTGTATTTTAAACACTCATTAACCTTAAAAGAGGCTTGTATAGAAAAAAAAAAGTGTTGTTTGTTTTTTTTTTTTCTTCTTACAAATCTTTCTGATTTGTAGAAAGACTATATTAAGAATGTATTAGGGAGCCTGAACAAATGTTGTGGATGCTTAACTGAGGTTAGTAAAAAATTTGTGGTGAGTGATCAGCTGCTTCTAGGAATTCTATGCATATCCTTCTTAGAGTGTGCTTTAACTTTATAGGTAGAGTTCTCATACCTAAATTGATTTTGCTGTTTGATGTAATACAAACTTCTGAAAATTTACTTATTTAATCAGCAGCTAGAGGTCAGATACTATGTATGCATCTGTGTCTTTTTGCACCTGTAGATCACTATATAATCTCCTGTGATACACCTTACATTGACAGGAAACAGTATCATCATAACTTTTAATAGATTCTAACTTCTGCAGAAATTTGGAAAACAGATTAATTTCTGATTGATTTCCAATGTTGTTATCCACCACTCCATCTTCACTTACATGAAGTAGAAAGCAACATCATTTCACAGAAGCAGTGGCCTTCAGTTGGAGCTCAGGAAAATTGTGTTGTCTCCTCTGTGTTCCAAAAGCTTTAATTTTAAGAATATTTTGGATGTTTAAAGTTGTAAGATAATAAGCACTGTAATGTAGTCCTATAAGTAGTCCTATATATATGCCTATTGCTGGCATAAGTAATTCTTTACTTTTGAATTCTGACATTGTTGGAATAAGTGGAGTCAGTGCTTAATTTTAGCACAGGGAAGCTTCACAGCATTCACTGTGTGAACTATGTATGATATATGATGCGCACATGATCCCTTTAGTTCTTTGTATTATAAAGATTGAATTTTAATATGATGAGAGAAGCATAAATAATTTAAGCAGCACCCTATTGTGTATTGACAAATTTTAGCATTGTTTCCTAATTTATTTTTTTCTAGATTTATATCTATGATTCACCAATTTCTTTCAATAACATGTACTATTCTGATTAAGAAATAAAAAAAAAAGTACCATTCCATTAATGAAATTAGAAGATTCTGATCTGCACCCCATATTCCTCAAAATAGTCTTATGAACCAAAAGGAATACCTATAATTTTATTCATTCTGCTTAGGCCATGCTACTAATAACATGCAGATATGAGTTCTCTTACTCCTCACTCAGCACTCTGCCATTTACATTCCCAAGTATTTTATAACTTATTTTCCCATACCTTTATTTTTATTCTATGCAATTATTTTTTTATAAAACTAAGCTTTTCATTCACCCTTATATTCCTATTCTAAATAGTGTTTAAACAAACACAACAATAACAAAAAAAAAAATACAAAAAAGGTGCAAAATCATTGATGAGATGTTCCAAAAGGTTAGACTGCGATGTCAGTTTGTGCAATCCACTATCATGATCAGATCTGAAAGGAATGGACCCAGAGCATCCTACATCAGATCTAATGCATATAAATCACACATCCGATTTTCTTTAGCACCACCCTTAAATCAGCTCCTGCAACAAAGGGAGCCAAGCAAAGAATCATAGAATCACAGACTGGTTTGGGTTGGAAGGGACCAAAAAAGCCCATCTGGTCTCAATCCCCCTTCCATAGGCTGTGACACCCTCCACTAGCCCAGGTTGCCCAAAGCCCCACCCAACCTGGCCTTGAACACTGCCAGGGATCTAAGGGCAGCCACAGCTTCTCTGAGCACCCTGTGCCAGGGCCTCCCTACCCTCACAGGGAAGATTTTTTGGAACAACACCATTTGTCACTGGTCTCCACTTGGATATTGAGCCTGACTTGAAGGTGTATTTCATCTGGATGGCCACAATTCTTTAATCTCTTTATATTGAACATACAACCTATGCAGAGTCCCTAAGATTTGAACTCTACCCATGACTGCAGTGCTGGGTATATTAGATTATACTATCCACAGGGCAGAAAATTTGCTAGATTCTTTAGAAAATGAAGACCAAAGAAATCACTGGGACTACTAAACTGATAGACACTTACCATAATTATACAGAGGCTAGTGATAATGAGTCCATGGTTAGCAATATCAGTAAAAATCATCAACTGCATCTTGGGGATAAATTCTCTTCTGACACAAAGATAGAGAAACTTGATTCTGTTTGATATAAAATATTTCCAAGTATTATCCCATCAATAGTTTTCTCTGTTGGATGTGCCTAGCTTGAGGTTTAGCTTTTCACATCCTCCATGGCAGAACAGGGCTTCAAACTCTAAGAGACTGAAGTTTTCAGCAACTTTGCTGTTTAGATACTTTACTAAGGATGGAACGCAAGCACTCATTTCTATTTAACAGATTAATAAGGATTCACAAGAGCAGAACAGAAATGAAAGCCAGTACTTACATGAAATTTATTTGTAGTTTAATATGCCATAATAATTTCTTTGCAATTCCCAAATATTTTCAATCAAGAAGTTGTAGATTTGCCCTCAGCTATGCATAGTTCCCTCAGAAGTTTATGATCCATGTTTAAAATTATAAACTAGTGAATATTAAACCCTTTTTAGTCTCTATAGTTTGAAGTGCATTCTTTATAAAAGAATCTTAGTGGGGGAGGAATGCTGGAATTTTCTAGTGAAGTGCTTTTAAAGCAAATATGCCTTGAGCTGTTATGGATGAAAGGTGTTTGTTAAATTACTTGATGTTACAAATATCTGAAATTGAGTGGGTGATTGATTTAATTGCAGTTGTCAGACTGGCTTTAAAAGCATATTTTTCTTTTTGTTCCGTTTTTCAGATCAGAAGAACAGTTGGATTCTGAACATAAAGAAAAGAAATAGTCTGAATACACTAATTACAAAATGTAGCTTCTGGCTAAGCCAAGGCATATTGTCAAGATGAAGTGCTGCATAATTTTCAAAATATTCAATCCAGTCAATGCATTCCATTTCTGAATAGCTATACCCTATATACTGTTGTTCCAGTTCCAGCTATTTTCTGAATAGAACCGTCCAATGATTGTGGCACTGTGTTGCTTTCATTTATACGGAAAGCTAATACAAATAGGGAAATTACCGAATGGCTTGGTGCTGTAAGTTTGAGATATGTATCCTCTCCTGACTTGCTAAATCTTATCAGCAACAGAGGAGTCCATCAAACTCACTGCCTCATTGTTGTGTTGGAGCTTGCTGTTCTAGAAAAGTATTTAGAGCACCACTTGGAATGTGATTTGCTCAAACCTGATTCTGTGGTGAAGTACATGTGTCAATGCTGCTAGGTCATTAAGTGTGCTATGTTCCTCCACATCCCACTGGTTGAAACCTGCAGCTTAAAGGGTTAGTTTCACAAGAAGGGCTTTGGATAGGTAATACCAATGGTCACAATGCCAACCCGCTAAGGATTTATATAAGGTCAGGCAGCTAAAGAGAGATTTCTGTTATCTGATACCAAAATTTCTGTTTAAAGATATCTAGCATATAGCTAGGCACTTGCTTTAGTGTTTGAACTCTTCTGCCTCTTCTGTCGAAACTGTCAGTCTTATATTGTCTACAATAATAACAGGTTTAATGTGCTAATGGAGAACTTTAGGAATTTACCACCACAAGTCCTGTTCTATTCCTCTTTCCAGTGAATGTTGTGGCACTTGAGAGAAAACGGAGTAGCTGCAGTGGGACAAATTGTGAAAAAACCTACCCTGACAGCACAGAATAGCCTTCAGCTTCAATCTCAGCCTTTTAGAATGTCAAAGCAGGTGAGGCGTATCCCTAGATGAAGTGTTGTAGATAAATGATCTTCCACAAGCCATGGAGTTACAATGGCTAGAAAACAAATTAACATTTTCTTCTGAATTGATAATAAGACTGTGAATGATATCAATTACTCTGGTTGTGCTGATGAGTGGTACCTCATCAGCTGAGCTGCTCTTCAGTTGTTTTTTTAATCTTTTGCCAATATCCTAAATTTTTTCCTTGACACCCTTGAAAATGCTGGCCTTGCATCACAAATCTCCTAAAACCTGTTTTGAAACACTTACTAATATGAAAGTTCCCTGTTGATTTTAATGGGGTTTGGATAAGTACCATGAATAATAGGGAAAAGCTGTAATTTCTTTCATATGGCTTATCACTGGGAAGCAAAGACAATTACCTTCATGCACAGTGTGCTTGTGTTACTTGGTCTTTAGACCTTGGTTAGATGATATTATTGTCTGGCATCAAAGTAGATTTCAGAAGAAAAGAAACAAAACAACATGAAAAAACTGAGACGAAAACATTTCTTGAAGAACACAGTAATACTTGATTCACTTCTGTTTCACCAAATAGACTTGTGTGTGCAGGAATGTGTGTAATGCAAAAGTCCTGAGCTAACAGGTCTTTCCATGTTTCAAATAAAATGACACTGAGATGCCAGGAAGCAACAGACACCCCCACAGCTTTAGGTATCATTAAACAGCATTGTTTAAAATGTGTAGAGGTCAAAAGAGTCCTTTGGTTAACTCTCACTGAAAACAGCTTTGAGGTTTTTCTAGGGGTTTGCAGCAGAGCTCACAGAATAACTCTTTCTGCCTTTAGTAAGATCTGTATTAAGCCTGTAAGAAACTATTGAAACTATGCAATAGCTAAAACAAATTCAGTACAATACAGTGTTGGAAACAGCCTTACAGATCTGCCCTGCTGTCAGTCCTCAAGTACAGTTATAGCACAACAGACATGGAAAATTTGTGTTTAAAATTGCACTAAGGATATGTAGAGATACCAAACCAGCTATGGTGATGTACTATTGTAATTACTGAGCCTGTCATTTAAAAGAAGTGAAAAATTATGTTAATTGGTAAGAACAAGATGGTAAATGCACACAAAAACTACACTGATTAATTATATCCCTAGAAAACTTCCAATAAAAAAGAGAAAGTAAAAAAAGTACGCATTTCATTCTAATGCAAGAGAAAAATTCAGGTAACACATTATTTACATTATTGTTTATTTCTGATTAAAAGCCTTTCTATTTAATACAAATTTAAAACAGGTCTCTCTGTAAGCTGTTTTTGGTGGGTTTTTTTAATATTATTGCTATTTAATCAGCTTCATGAAGTGCTATAATGTTTTTCTGACGTCAGTGGGCACTCCCGAGTCCTATCTAGACCTTTCCTAAAGTTTTCATGAAGTAACTGAATAGAAAATTCCTATCTAAACTGTTCTTATTTTCATCAAGACATTTCAGTGGGTAATTTATCTCCAGCTCTAATAGCTACTCATTTACAACTGAAGAAGCATATGGAAGTGTGGCAAAGCTAAAGATCACTGAGCTTCCCTGGTGGCAATGAAGCTGGCTTCCGTCCTTCCCTCTCTCCCCACACAGATGGTTCTCTAATCCTGAGCACTGACCTTGAAAGCCAACTTGTTTTGTGTAATGTCTTCATTGCTACTAATACTGGAGCCCATAACTGGCCTCGCAAGCTTTTTGCCTGGGGCAAAGTGTGCTTTGCCTTCAAAAGGTACCTGTGAGAGTATATATACAAAGCAATTCTGTGAACAGCCAGAAGAGGAAATTAAATCCTTCTGGAAATATTCACTTCTGGCTGTGTCAGCACACCTGAGGTGCTCCTTGTGCAGAGTGATTGCCAGGTTTTGAGGAACAGCAATGGCACGTTTGGGTCTGAGACCCGCTGACAGCTTGCACACATGCTAGGTCCCATTGACAGTTGCTAACAGGTCTCTGTGGAGGCATAGGCAGGAGAGCTCAGCACACATAGATGGAGGATTCACAGGATAAAACTGATGGTGGATGATCCTAAGCCTGATACAGTTGCTGAGACCTGATGAAGCTCAGGGCCTGGAGAAAGCCAGACTTGTATGCCCTGGGGAGAGACTTTCCAGACTTTGTCTTCATTAACTCAGCACTTTCTTTCTTACCCTTGCTTTATTGCTTTTAAAATATACAGATGCTTGATGATATGTTACTAATAAAGGATTGGTTAAGGTCTCCATCTGGAGCTTTCCGCAGCATACAAGTTTTTTCTGACAGAAATGCAGGTGTTGGCTTTATGGGACTAAGTAGCAACTGCACCTTTCCGTAGCCTCTCTGGGCCTTTCTAGGCACTTGTTTCCCTCAGCAGTATCCAGTTTAGCACCCTGGATCTTTGAAACCAGTGCTGAGCTCCCTAATCAAGAGATTGCATATGCTTCCTCAGTGCTTTGACCTCATGAGTTTTTTGGATTTGCACATAATCTTTCACAGGGAGGGAGATAAAATAGTGTAGGTAAAAAGAGGTTAAACATATCTAAATAAACAGGATTGATGCATAGGCAAGTGATCTGGCCTGGGAAAATCCAACCTTGTAAATTATTGGAATGACCCCAGGAACAGTATTGAGCTTCAGCCTACCTTCCCAAGCAATGTTTGGGTGTGATTGAGGCGACCATGTCAGACAGACTAGTCTTAGTAGTACCTCTTTTGAGGATCAATGGTATTCCTCCATGTGGTCAAGAGTCATTCCACATCAAATTAATTAATGTTCCATATTATTTACTAATACTGATGTAGCTACATTACCTTTTATTCAGCTTTCTCACCTGATTTCTAGTCAGCCATATCAGTTAGTCAAAGTCTATTGTGTAAGTCCAGGAGGTATGTTAAAAATGTTAAAAAAAATATAAAAAAGCACAAAAAAGCACCAGTCTCTAAGACTCAGAGAAGCTTATAAGTAGAGATGCACTACAGAAGAACCCAGGCAGATTGATGCCTCACAAATTTTCACCCAAACTAAATGAATAGATAAATGTTGCCTGTATAGTTAACTACCTATAAACCTGAATTTTTCATTGAAGTTTTTATTTGAGTTATTTTTATTTATCTGTGTAATGAACATCACTATCCTATCTACACTTCAAAAAAACTACGTCAGGCAGTCTGTGTAGTCAATGAAGACAAATGCCTCTAGGCACCAAAACCAAGATACAATATTCACCTTCTTCAGAGCCTTGTAAAATCCTTTAAAAAATAAGAATTCTTCTCCACTTTGTCTGCCCATGAAGGGCTAAATTTTGAGGGACTCATATGCGATTTGACTTTCCCATTAAATATATATGATAAGGTTTCAAATTTTGCTTCAGACCTTGTTTTCCTTCATTTATATATAGTACAATTTTTAAGAACTGAAGTTCATAGAATCATGAAATCATAGAATCTCCTGAGTTGGAAGGGACCCAAAAGGTCATCAGGTCCAACTCATGGCTCCACACAAGGCCAATCAAGACAGAGCATGGATTTGAGTACATCGTCCTGACGCTTCTTGAATTCACTCAAGCCTGGTGCTATGACCACTTCCCTCGGGAGACCGTTGTAACACAAGTTTTTATACAGTTTCTATGGAATTCTTCATAAATCAAGGCAGTACAGTTTCAGGACCTTGAAAAAGAGACAATGAATAATATTTATTGAAACATTATTATTATTATATGTTCAGGTAAATGTATAAGAAGTACTTAAGCCAAAAAACAATCAAAATCCCTCTCAAAAACTCTGACTGTAGTATTGGGATCTTACAACCTACACTGTATACTTCTAAATAACAAAGACATCTTTGTGCAGTTCAAGGTTAAAAGCTTTCATAGACCAAAAGGTTCACAGACGTACTACATGCTATATCAATTTAGTTTGTCTGAAATTTCTCATGAATGGGACTGAAATATCCTATGCAACAGAAACAGAATATTAACGGATAATTTATATTTAAAGAATACAATGAAATTCCCTATTTTCCCCTCAGGGTTTTATTTTTGTTTTGCTTTATGTTTGGTGGTTTGTTTTTGGGTTTTTTGTTTTGTTTTGTTTTCTTTTCTTTGGTAACCCTTTATAATTCTAGCCATATATGCAAACACAGATAAAATATCTGGCTTCTTTTTTGTCCAGGAGGCAGAGATGTGAGTCATGGAAAGCAAGATTTATAGGTCTATCAGAAACTTTTAGTTTAAATTTTCTCATGTCAAATTCTTGCAAAGAAACTGAAGCTGCCTGTAATTGCACATAACCATAAAAAGTGCAGCTTACTCTGACTAATTTAATTCAACGCCTTTTTGCTGAGGTTCTGGCCTGTGGCTTTGCTCTAATAGACACAAATCTTGTGTTGACTTAAGCAAGTCTCTCCTGTTTGATTTACGGCTTTAATGTATCAGTGCTAAACAGCTGTAATGCACTCCTTGCAAGACTTGAATATACTGTCCAATTATTTTCATTTTGCCGAAAAATGTGATTTGACATACAGACTCTTCTAAAAATGTGTATTGAACCAAGATATTTCAGCAAGATGTATTAGAGAACCGCATGAAAAAAAGTTAAATAATGAGAGGGGTGTCTGGTGTTTTAAATTGGCATTCAAGTTGATGGAGCATGAGGGATAGTAACACCAGAGATACAGAAACTCCTGAGATCTGACTCCCCACCAAGGGGACAACCCCACAACTGTGTATAATTGGAACTCTGACTTCTCCAAGTTAACATCCAGAAGTTAGTCAGGAGATGTTTGTTTGTAATTGTGGTGGCTTTGTGATGTGGTTTCTTTAAGAAGCAGTTACAAGTTTCTTAAGTGTCCAACAAAATAATACCAGCTGGGCTCTCAAGGCCAAACTTCCAAACTCAGTTGCTGACAAGGCCGGCCAGGCCAATCAGTGCCAGTCACAGCACCTCCAAGAATCACATTTTAGAGATAGAAAGATGCAAACAGCCACATTTTGTCACTAGGGAAGGGAGTGAGAAGATGTAAGAAACTTTGCAGACACCAAGGTCAGTGAAGATGGGAGGAGGAGGCGCTGAGAGAAAATTCCCTGTGGCCAGTGGAGAATACCGTGATGTAGCAGGTGTCCCCCTGCAGACCATGGAGGATGATGAGACCCCACTTGTAGCCTGTGGAGAGGTACCTGGGCCAGGCAGGAGCCCACCATGGAGCAGGTGGAGGAATAGGGAAGAATCTGTGATCTACACTGGAGCAAGCCCCTGACAGAACCTGCAGCCCGATGAGAGAGATAAGAGGCAGAGAGAGTCAGAGGCCTGTGTGGGCAGAGCAGGTCTGCTGGGGGTGCTTGTGACTCTGTGGGGGACCAGGCTGGGGGCAGCAGTCTGGGACTGAGAGACTGAGAGATGTTCTATGAGTTTATAGAAGTGACCCGGGCTGGGGCAGTTGGTGAAGAGCCGAGGTTCCTTGGGAGAGGACTCACGTGGAGAAGGTCATGGGGACTGTCTCCCATGGGTGGGACCCCACGCTGGTGCAGGGAAAGAGTGAGAGAAATGTCTCTCCTGCAGAAGGAGAACTACTCATGAGGAACTGACCAAAGACTGAAGCCTCCATTACTTATTGTCTCCAACCCCCTCTCCCACGTACTTTCCCCGTGCCATCCTGGGGAGGAGAAAATAAAGTGAAGTTTGCAAAGAATGGAGGGGAGGGAGGTGGAGTTTTAAGAGCTGTTTTGTATTTCTTATAATTATAAAACCCAGCTGGAGCAAGGCTCACGCTGTTCCAAGAAAAAAATCCTGAAAACTTTAGTGAGCTCTGGAGCTACGGACCTCAATATACCTGACTCCTGGCTGCAGGGCAGATAGATTGATTATTTTGGCAGGAGAGTGTCACCATTTTCCATGTATGTCTGCCAAACAGACTAGGCATTTCAACTTTATGGGAGATTGGCTTGATGAATGAAGCTTTGTCTACATTTAAAAGGATCGTGCAATATGATGCCTTCTATGAAGGTATTCACTTCTCTAGGGGAGCATTAATTTAGCAGCAGAAACTAGGTGAATTTAGACACTAATAGTAGTAGATATTTTACTATGAAAAGAAGATAGCTTAGCAAAAACTTGCTTTTAATTGTTCAATAACACCTTAGACTTCAGGGGAAGAAAATAAAATTTTAAAAAGGCATAAAGACCTCCCCCAAAAAACTGAAGCTGAGTTAATGAATGTTTTCAATAGTTTTGTACATACAGATATTTTCCTGCCACATCCATAGCAGAATCCTAGGTGGGAGAACAATATTTCTAGGCATACCTGGAACATAGATCATTGGCTTTGCTACATGTTTACAGTGATGACATTTCTGTGGCCAGAACAGTTCCTCTGAAGTGAAAGAATCATAGAAACATAGAATCATGATTTATGTAGGTTGGAAATGACCTTTAAGATCACAAGTCTAACTGTAAGCCTAGCAATACCAAGTCCACCACTAAACCAAGACCCTAAGAGCCACATTTACATGTCTTTTAAATACCTCCAGGGATGGTGCCTCAACCTTTTTTTTTCCCTGGGCAGCCTGTTCCAGTACTTGACAACCCTCTCAGTACAGAAAATTTTTTCCAATACCCAATCTAAATGTCCCCTGGCACAACCTGAGGCCATTTCCTCTTGTTCTGTCACTTGTTACTTGGTGAAAAAATACCAACACCCACTTAGCTACAAACTTCTTTTGGATAGTGGAGAGTTATCAAATCTACCCTGAATTCGAAACTTTCATAATCTGTGGACTTTTCAATCCTATTGGTTCACACAGAAAAAGTTGGAATCACCACACTGTGATTATTAAAAAAAAGTGTAAGTGGTTAAGAGAGTACTGTAAGGACACCAACACCAAGTCATATACTCAAAAGGAAAGAATAGTTGAGATGCCTGGATCTACTACAGAGCTTTAGAGTGGTATGCTGGGGGTGGATTTGGAATCTGCTGTGGATTTTATCCTGGAATTTTTTAAAACAAAATCTATAAATGGTATAAAAAGCGGAATTTATGGATTCAGTACTGACAAATGAGTACCTGAAGCCCAGCGCTACTTAGCTTGTATTCCCTCCAGGTGACTTTCTCTTCTTTACAGTTCTTTCTTTACTAAGAAATAAATAATTAGAAAAACAAATAAATAAATACATAAATGGTTTTGTTGCTTTTTGAGAATCCCAATTGGAGTAAATCACAATTTTAAAAAGCTATTTTTGCATAGTGATGACTTCACCTAGGCTTTTGATGAAAGAATTGAAATAAAAAAGAAAGAGGTTAGAGTTCTGTCCAGTATATCAATGCAATAAAAAATATATTATGATTTAGAGTTTCTCCATTTTTTAATTTTTTTTTTACTTCTTTGTTTTTATTTGTTTTGGATTGTTTGGTTTTATTTTTTATTACTATGTATTTTATTTAAGGTACCATGGTCCCTCTCATTTGGATCCTTAACCTCAGAAAGACTTTAAAAAAACCTGCTGTTTAAATATTCACACATAAACCTGTTTGCATGACCATTTGCCACATTTTCACATTCTGGAAATACTCTTATGAACAAATATTTGCTTGTACAACGGTTCTCAAAGGGTGAATAAAAGAACTTATGAACATTATCAAAGCAAATACATGTGGCGCCTGGTATATGAACATTTGTGATCACAATTTGCAGGATAGAGCCAATGCTAACAGAGTTTCAACACAGTGTACAAAAATGTACTTCTGAAGAATTTAAGATACCCTTTATTTCAACAAGCAGCAAAACATCATTGTTCCTGTAGAGTTCCCTGGATGATATCCTAGTCCTGCTAAGTTCAGGGCCAAGTCTCCTACTTTATGCCATCAAAACTAATTTTATATGCACAGGTATTATTCCATTCTTTAGTGTCACCTTATTCTTAAGACCTACATTCTCTTGCTTGCCTGGTGCTTTTGCTGAAAACAAACAACAGAAAATAGGTGATGTAAACTTTACCCAGCAATCAGTCCAGTGCAAAGCCACTGAAGTTAAGAGAACAACTTGTCCTCATTCAGAGGGCTTCCAGCCAGCTGCTGACGGCCTACACTTTATCTGAAATACATTAGCAGCACGATTTATGGTGCAAGAACTAGGCCAGTTTCATTTTATCTCTTTTAATAAAGTTGAATGCTCCAGAGGAAGTATTGAAACTCAAATATTAAGTTTTATCCAGACTAAAGGTAAGAGCTGAGAGCTTGCCCTTGGAGACTGCATACCTAGCCAGCAGAAATACACTTAATGGATCATCGTATCACCTATCCCTGATAATTTTTGCAGCATAAGGAGCAAATTTACCATGACCAATACACTCCTTTGACAGCAGAGGGAGCGTTTCATCCAGTAACTCATTTGCTCTTCTGCTCTCGTGAAGATCTTGTCAATAATTGATAAATAAATACATTACCAAACATAAATATCTCTAATCAGAGAGGTGGCCTGTGTTTGGGTAGCTGTAAAACAAAGTGCTGTAGCTGGAAAATCATACAACATGGGAAAACCAGGAGATGTTAATGGTGGAGATCAGAAACTATTCCTGCTTGTGTCTTCAGAGATAACTTCCAAAAGAGTAAGAATCCATGTTAATGAAAGAAAATATTTTTTCCCTAATGGAAAAAAGGAGCATAAGGGGTAAAGCAATTTATAAATATATATTTAAAAAAAAAAAGAAACACAAACCAACCAAAGAAAAAACAACCCCCCAAAACCCACAAAAAAACCCAATCCCCCAAAAAAACCCCCAAAAACTCCCACCAACAAAACTCAAAAAAATAATAAAAAAAAATCAACAAAAAAAAAAGAAACACAAACCAACCAAAGAAAAAACAACCCCCCAAAACCCACCAAAAAAACCCAATCCCAAAAAAAACCCCAAAAAACTCCCACCAACAAAACTCAAAAAAATAATTAAAAAAATCAACAAAAAAAAAGAGAAGAAAAAACCCCACTGCAAAACAAAAAAGCTACAAAACCCCTAACTGTCGAAGACCAGTGACTAAGGAAAGTCTCCAAAGTTCAAATTTGCTCTCTGCATTTTATGAAGGGGTGGATCTTCAGAGCTACCCAGGAGTTTTTTCAGAGGTGTCTGCTGAAAACCTGAACTATTTTGTTACTCAATCCACTTTGGTTGAGGGCAGGTGGGGGGCGAGGGTGGGGATGATCTGGCAGCAATGTCAATCTTCAAGTAAACAGAATAGGCAGTTCATCACAGACTTAGTCTCAACCTGTGTTAGGTTAACAGGTAAAACCAGCACTGACAGAATACAAATTTTAATTACTCCTGTCAGATGATAACATGAAGTAGCAATTCTTTATGGTAGTAGTCACTTAAGGAAATATTTCTCACTTTTACAACCATGTTCTCTCCCTGTCTCCAGCCATATCTGTTTAGGAAAATATTTACTGACTATGTTAGCAGTTATACTGTATTCATTTTAGCCACAGCACTAGGAGTACTAGCTTTTCCATGAGCTTTGACTGCGGAGTTTATTGGTCACCCGAGTGATGCTGGTCTAGTTGAATACTTTTTGAAATTTTTTTCCTTTTCTTTTACTCATGCAAACTCTATACTTCAGAAGAAATTTTATTAAATGAAGAACATTTGCCTCCAGCTGAAAGTAATAATTGATTCCACTGCCCTATGGCCTGATTAAAACCAGGCTGCACTCATACATCAGGTTAACCCATGAGATTACAAGATTAACAACTGTCCCTCTAAAATAAATGGGAATTTTGCCTATTCAACAACATGATGACAAAAATTAAAATAGTTTTAGCTGTTCATTAACTTAAGCTTCAGGCATGAGTTAAAGTCAGACAACGTTTTTGAGGAGAGTTTGGAATACAGCATATCTTCAAGGGATACCTAAAGTTTCTGATTACATGGAGAACCATGGGAGTATAGGGTTTTCTAGGTGATAAAATAGTTCTTCAGTATTTAAAAACTCCCCCCGTGATCAGAAATCATCTGAAAGCAATGTCTAAGCTGAAGTCTGCTCTCTGAAAATGAGTTGTTGCAGTTTGGTTAAATAAGTAATTTAGGGCTCAGGGACTCTTACCCATCACTTTCTTTTTGTAAGCAGGCTGCTTGATCGCCAAAGTGGGGGATGAGGTTGCAGATGGGCCTTATACCTCACTGATACCTCCAAATATCTCATGTTTTTATATTTGTTCCTCTCCTTATACTATCAGTTTTTTTCTGGGTTTGGGGTATTATTATTATTATTATTATTATTATTATTATTATTATTATTATTATTATTATTATTTCACTCTACTCTGGTTTTGGCTAGATATTTTCTCCCTGTCCCTTATTCTATTTGCATCAACACCTAACCATTAAGATGGTTGGAACACATTGGAAATGAGGTGAATGTTTCCCTGTAAGTATTGTAAACAGATTGAGCAGGTCTCACAAGCATGTTGCAATTCTGAAAGAATTGTGTGATTTCTGAAAGGATGCCTTTTTTTCTATATGATGAATATAGCAGCTTTCTAGATTCATTAGCCTAAATAATTCAGGATTTTTCATTAAGCCAGACTTCTAAGTAGAAATAACTATGTTCCTGACAGCCATTTGAACTACAAGGATGAGTAGTAAAATTTGCCTATAAAATAAATTAAGAAGAAGAAAAAATGGCTGTATATTTGTTACTTGAATTTTGCAGAAACTTGTAGGACCCCTATGGCTAGCCTTTATTTCTGTATTTGTTCATCTCTACTCAAAATTAAGTGTGGAGAGGAGCCGTTTTATTTTGAGTAGGCATTATGTGGACCCTGAAATTTGTGGCAGGCACATGCTGGGCTATTTTTATTAAAGAAACTCCAGAATCCATGGCATGTTATGATAAATGCTTATCCTTGCACATTCTTAGAGCTGAAATTAAAAGAAATAATAATAAAAAAAACCAAGACATTTAAGCCATCAGCTAAGATACCTGTCCTTAAAGGAGTCTACAACTTTCATCAAGTGGTAGGAACAGGTCCAAGTCCTTTCCTAGCTTACACCTACTTGAGTTAATGTGATTGAACTTGTATAAATGATAAGGAACTTGGGTTGTAAACTTCAAAAGACTCAGAAAACAAAGGGGGAGGGGGAGAGGGAGGAAGACATGAAAAAGCAAACACCATGTGGAATGAATCTGAGACGACGCATCCCAGTAAGAACACTCAGCAGTCCATTATATTTATTCAGATCAAATGCAGACTGTGAGCTATATAGACTATGTGAGGATAGGGTGGGAAAGTGAAAATGTTCAATAAAAACATTACTTTGGCACTACTGCTGGGATTAGTGTGGGTTATGAAAAGAGTGCATCTGAGACTGGCACTAAAACTCTCGATAACTAAGCAGGTTCACAGGGATAAACTTATTATGACAATCCTAATATCAGAGAAAAGAAATTACAAAATCAAGACTTATATTTTCATGTAAAATAATCACATTTTACTGAGAGGGTTTATTTTAGGCAGAAGAATGAGTTATGAAAATGAACAGTAATCCTTTTTTTAAAATTAAATAAATAACAACAACAACCAAACAAAGCAAAACGCAATGCCAACAAGGGGAAAAGCCTGTCTTTTTCAGTTTTCCTGCAATTTAAAAGGTACTTAATGAGTACTAAGTACTTTAGACCTACATCACTTATTCAGGATAGGGAAGTGTAAGTAGTCCACACTCATGCACATACTATCTTTTAACTATGAAAACTATGTCTTTCTAAGGCTTCCTAAAGCTACAATTATTTTGTAGATCAAACCTGCAGAAAAACTTTTACATGTTCAGCATGTTGCTGCTCTGTAATAACAGAATCATTCCCTCCTTTTCTGATTGTTGAATAGCAAATTCTGCTTCTGAATATCTCCTCAGAGGCATGGGATCTTTCCATTTTTTTTCATCATTTAAATTCTATAAATGAATTACTGATATGAAGAGAACAGTTCAGAGAAGAAGGAAGCTGCCCAAGGCAAATGGGTACTTGAGGAAGACTCAGCTCCTCTGCAAGGTACAGCAATCCCTCAAACATCAGCAGTATGCTCCAAATGAAGCCTGTCAGTGTTCAACTTCTGTTTTTCAGCTTGTTCCTGTAGTGGGTTTATTAGTTAATGGAGGAAAACATGCCCTTCCAGAGAGCTACTCATTGTGTGTATAACAATATCTTCACAGGCCAGATGATTCACCTTTGGGGTTTGTGTTTCCTGTGTGTTGATTACAGAGGCAGCCTAGGGTGACTAACACAGACACAGATACCTCAGACACTTTAGGTGGGAGGAATGCACATTTTTTTACCTCAGGTACTAGAAACTACTTCTGTGAAACAAACTTAAAACTTGGTGTTTTGCACTTCTTTTTCAAGAAAGGTGCACGAAAGTGTAGCTGATCTGCTACCATATGCGTGTTTGCTGTATTGGCCCACTTCTAATTAATTTCTATGCATGAAACTAATCTAGATGAGTCAATGATAACCACAGACCAAAAGGGAGGTGAAATTATGTCATGAAGTTTATAGCAATTCCTGAAGAGAGAAGAGCCTCCAGAGACACTATATAGATAATCCTCCTTATGACTCACAAGAAAGTTACTTAATCTGAGGAAATATATAGCATATGTAGAACATATTAATAATAGGATCATCCTGTGAATATTTGAAAAGTTGTTTCAGCTAACTGAACTTTAAGACCATTTAGATCCTCACTGCCAAACTGGAGAGTTGGAACAAATTTCTGTTTGCTTGAAAGGAAAAAATTAATAACAAATAAATATGTTATCATCCTGAATCTCAATCCTACAAGCAGAATATAATTTTTCTAGTCCATCAAAATCAGGCCTTTGTGTTAGTAAATTGTAATAGGACTGTCTTTCTGTAAGCTAAGATTCATAATTGAAAAAGCATGACATAACCTGGCTTTACTTTCACAAGTTTGCAAAGGAGGGGTGAAAATAGAAATCCAATACCAAAATCTTACAAAAGAGCTAGTTATGGAGTTTGTAATGAATGTGGGCATGCAAGCAATTTTAAACTGTTTGGATATGTGTTTTTTTGCTTTCTATTTAAATTAAGTGAAACACTGGTTGTGCCAGGTTGACCACTGGTATTTTTGTACTCTAATTTTATAAGATGAATGCTTGCTATTGCCAACAAACTTTGTGTTCTGGTAGAATTTCATAATGTCAAATTCTCTTTTGGAGGAGACTCCAAAACAGGACTCCATACAGAACTCCAGCTAGACTCTGTCCCATTCATCACAACTCCCTGGCTTCTTCCCTTCAACCAGCTCTCAATCCACCTCACTACTTTACCCTTTAGGCCACACGTCCTCAGTTTGCCCACCAGGATGCTGTGGGAGACAGTGTCAAATTACTGAGGTCAAGAAAACCCACATCCACTGACCTACCATCATCAATCCACTTGGTGATATCCTTATAAAAGGCTATTAGATTAGTCAAACATGACCTCCCCTTGGTAAAACCATGCTCATTATTCCTAACAACCGTCTTATTCTTGATGTGCCTGGAGACAGCACCAAGGATAAGTTGTTCCATCACCTTTTCTGGGATGGAATTGAGGCTGACCAGTCTGTAATTACCTGGGTCCTCTTTCTTGCTCTTTTTGAAGTCTGGAGTGACATATGCTTTCCTCCAGTCCTCAGGCACCTTTCCCATTTCCCAGTACTTCTCAGAGATGATGGACAGTGGCCTAGCAATGAACCCCGCCAGCTCCCTCAGCACCCTTGGGTGCATCCCGTCAGGACCCATGGATTTATGGATTTCCAGATGGCTTAACTGTTACTTGATCCAGTCCTCTTCAACTGAGGCTGACTTCTCATCCTGGCTTCCACTGGGGCTTCAGACATCTGTGGCTCCTGCAAACAGTCTCCAACAATATAAACAGAGGCAAAGAAGGCATTCAGTAACTCCACCTTCTTACTGTCCTCAGTAACCAGGTCACCCACCTCATTTAACAGTGGGCCTACATTGCCTCTAACATTAGTTTTGTCTGCTATATATTTGAAGAAACCCTTCCTGTTTTCCTTAACCTTCCTTACAAGGTTTAATTCCAAGGAGGCCTTAGCTTTCCTAGTTGCCATCCTACATTCTTTGACAATATTCTTATAGGCTCCCACATAGCCATTCCCTCCTTCCATGACATGTAGACTCTCTTCTTACACTTTAATTTGCCCAGAAGTTCCCTGTTTATCCACACAGGTCTCCTAGCACTCTTTCTTGTTTTTGGTTTTTTTTTGTGTTTTTTTTTTTCCCATTGGGATGCTCTGATCTTGAGCTTGTAAGAAGTTGTCCTTCAATATGGACCGACTGCCTTGGACTCCTTTTCCTTCCAGTACCCTGTTCCATGGAATTTTCCCCAGTAATTGCTTAAAGAGGCCAAAGTCAGCCCTGCCAAAGTCCGAGGTTGTGATCCTACTTGAGGTTCTCATCAAGCCACAAGAGTTCCGTAACTCCACCATCTCATGGTCGCTGCAGCCAAGTAAACCTTCAACCTTCACTGCTTCAATCAGTCCTTCCTTGTTGGCAAGAACAAGATCCAGCAGCGCTCCTCTCCTAGTGGGCTCATTCACCATTTGCATCAGGAAGTTGTCACCAGTGCATTGGAGGAACCTCCTGGACTGCGAGTGGTTGGCCATGCCGGCATTCCAGCAAATATCTGGGTAGTTAAAATCCCCCATGAGAACCAGGGCCTGTGGTTGCAAGACTACTCTCAGCTGCCTGTAAAAAGCTTCATCAACTTCCTCCTCTTGATCAGGTGGCCTGTAATAGACACCAATAACAGTATCCCCGATGCCAGCCTGTCCTTTAATTCTCACCCATCTAATGTCTCAATAAGACATCTATTATTCATGTCTACATATTAATTAGGATTATGAAAAATTTAAATATATCACATTGGAATCCTGGAAAGTACAAAATGGTCCGGTTGGTTTAAAGGATAAATCATGCAATGTTCACTATCATAAGACCCATTCTAATCACTATGGATGGAGTGTCCTCTTTAAGCACTTCAAAGTCATTATTCTGATCATAATTATTTTTGCATATTCTCATGTTAATACAATATGAAGAAAACCAGGCTGATTTTAATCATTCCAAAGCCATCATTCATGGACTTCCTGTATCTTTACTGCTCTGCATTCTTTTAGCATTTAAGGGTTTAAAAAGAAATCAGTATATCTGGAAACAAATGACAACAACAACAACCAAAACAAACCCCCCAAAAAACCCCACAAAACCACCCACAAAAAAACCCAACAAACCCAAACAAAACCCCCTACGATATTTGAAGGAAGACATAGAAGAATGGTTTTGTAACTTAAGTAACTCAAAGTCTTAATGGAGAAAATACTTAAGCATTTTGTAGAACTCTAGAAACAGATGTACAAACATTATTTGAATTATTTTTGCCTCTGACACATAATTGTCTTGTCCTCCCTGAGAGAAAATAGCTTGGATATCCTGATTATTACTTAATTTAAGTTCAGTGAGAGTGAGAAGCAGGAAAATGGCATTCGTGAATAAGATTACACGTAAACTCTATTTCAATATTAAATTAACATAGTCAAATTAATATTGTACTACTGGTTTGTGCCACTGCATCTAGTGTCAGTGAAGATGACCACAGTGAGTCAGAGGAAAATGTGGGAATAGATCAAAGATATCCCAGTTTTCTCTCTAAGACTGTATAAGGTATAGGCATCTTAGTAAATGTTTAAAGTCTTTAAATATCTTAAAGGATATTGATATAAAATCAATGTAGATACAAAATTTTCTATTTCTTTTACTTTTTAATATAAAAGGACATGACCCTTTTAAAAATGTATTTAAAAATGTTTATACTGTAATTTCTGGGATTTATATTCTAAATGCTACTGGAAAAGTAAAAAAGTTAGTAAAAATTGATTTTCAATGTGTGCATATTCAATGTCAGAAAGTTTTATCCTTAAATGATTGAAAACCACTAATGCTGACCTCAGAAGTTAGGTGCCAGGTGTGATTTTTACTTTAGTGGGTGACAGTTCTATTGGCTGAAATCTGCAGTTTGAAGACAAGAATAAGCTACAAACAACGAACACTGCTCACATTCAAGTCATCAAATTTGGAAGCAGTATGTTTCTTTTTTCCATTTATCTGTCTAGCCAAGTACCTGGGAAACTTTCTTTTATAGCCAAAACCATCACAGATTGCTTTAGCAAACAACTCAAACCCTGTCAAATGTGTATACTTCAAAAGTTAAATATCAGTCATAGAGTACCACAGATTTTTTTATCCTAATATTAAATAAAAATGTCATATGGGAGCAGTATTTCTTCCAGGCATTAATACAATAAAATCACCTTGAGATGACATGAATTAGATCATAAAACTCTCTACTGTTAGGACAGGGAAAAAAAGTGTGTTTTATCAAACAATGTGATCAATTAAATAAACTTTTTTTGTTTCAAACCCATGTGTATTTTTATTAACAAGTTAGAGCAGCAATATAATAAGATTGAAAAGATCTAATAAACAATGTCATCCACATCCTATCAGAAATATTTCAGAATAGCTGAGAGTGATTCTCATTTTGTAATCATGGCTTTATCTAGACTCTGTTCTTACAATGACTGCAAATGAGTTAACTTCTGTCATACTTACTAGGGCCAACTTGTTGAAATTAGAGACAGAAAAAACCAATAATATTAATTTTATTCAGTTAAGATCATATCTCTAAAACACTTTGTGGTTAGTACATGAATAATTGATAAATCTGAAAAAGCCTTTGTCCTTTAAAGGCCAATGAGAACTAATATATATATANNNTGTATATATATATATATATATATATGTTCTTTTCTGTGGTATTTGTGGGCTTGCTAAAAAAAAAATGCATTTGTAGCCTCTATATGGTAAAGTTTTGATAAATGACTTCAGTGAAATTTGGGGAGTGTAAACCAGGAGCTTAAGTAGCTTGGAAGAAATTTCTTTTGTATGCATGGGTAGGCACAGGGAAGGTATGCCAATAAAAGTTTTAGTCTGTCCCATGATCAGACCAGATCTGTCAGACCAGAGCAGGTGGCATACAGCTTTTTGTGTCAGACAGATTTTGGCTTTTCAAAATAAAAATAGACTTCCTAACATTACAGTGCTGGGACCAGTAAAGTATCTTCAGGGATCAAGATGAATGACAGTGTCTCACAAAGGAGGTAAATTTTGTACCTCCTTAAATGCTACAAAATGTAGTATACTTTTCTGTGTTAATAGCCTTTAGCAGTAGATTACTTCAAAACATAGCTGGAAGACTAATTGTGACCCCACATCAAACAGGAAAGGAATATAGGATGTAACCTGGAAGACTGCCTGGCCTTCTGTCAGTCAAAAGTGGTTCCCTGCTGTGGCAAGGAACAGCAGCCCCTCTGGTTCTCCAAGCAGTTCTACCTCATGTGAAAATTACCATTTTTAACCAAACAGCTGTGACCAAAAAAAAAAAAAAGTAAATCGAAGATGACTTTTTAGTAATTATAGCACTTTGTTCTTACTATATCCTTTTGGTTGTGGCAGTGTGAGCTTTTTCTTAAATACTACTCCTACTGTCTTCAATTCTTCTCTTTCTATATTTATGAGTAGAAATTTTTCCCACTTTCTTTTTTTTTTTCCATTAAGAGACCTGTGGGTTTCCAGGGGTTAGTGTTGAGTCTGGTCTTGCTTAACATCTTCATCAACTACCTTGATGAGAGAATAGTGTCCGCCCTCAGCAAGTACACTGATGATACAAAGCTGGGAGGAGTGGCAGACATGCAGGAATGCTGAGCTGCCATTCAGCGGGACCTGGACAGGCTGGAGAGCTGGACAGTGAGGAACCAGATGAGGTTCAATAAAAGCAAGTGTAGGGTCTGGCACCTGGGAAGGAACAACCACAGGTATCAGTACAGGCTGGTGGATGACCTGCTGGAGGGGAGCTCTGCAGAGAAGGACCTGGGGGTCCTGGTGGATGACAGGTTGACCATGAGCCAGCGGTGTGCCCTGGTGGCCAAGAAGGTCAATGGAATCCTGGAGTGCATTAAGAGGAGCATAGCCATTAGGTGGAAGAAGGTGATCCTCCCCCTCTACTCTGCCCTGGTCAGGCCTCACCTAGAGTCTTGTGTCCAGTTCTGGGCTCCCCTGTACAAAAAACAGACAGGGATCTCCTGGAGAGAGTTCAGCAGAAGCCACAAAGATGATTAAGGGCCTGGAGCATCTCCTCTGTGAGGAAAGGCTGAGTGAGCTGGAGCTGTTCAGCCTGGAGAAAAGACTGAGAGGGGATCTCAGCAATGTTTATAAATATCTGAAGTGTGGGAGACAAAGGGAGGTGGCCAAACTCTTTTCAGTGGCCTGTGGGGACAGGACAAGGGACAGTTCTAAAGACTGTAAACTGAGAAATTCCCTTAAAACATTTTTTTTTTTTTTTTCCCAGCGAGATACTATCTTTCTCAATCACTGTCTTCCTTGAGCCTTCCCTTTCTTCCACACTCAGTTCCGCTGCTAATCCCTATCTTCTCCAATTTCACCTGGAATTTCCTTTGTGCCATTGCATCAAATCACTTACAAAAGTGCAGAGAAACAATATTCTTTTTGTCTTTGAAATGGAAAAGAAGTTACCTTTCCAAAGATCTCTAAGCAAATCTGTCTTTGTGAAACACACATTGAGGTTTACCTCATTTATTATTGACCCTGTCTTTAACTGTTCTCCTTATCTGCAGCTCATTCTAATACCCACATGCAATTGAGAAGTATATCTACAATTAACTATTTTCCCCCATTAGATAACATAATTTCTGATATTCCTGTTTCATTAAACAGTCCTTGGTACTGGATTTGTGTCTTCATGTCCACTCATTTTAAGATTCTGTAATGGTTTATTCTGTCTTCCCAGTTTGAGAACATTTAACCTATTTAGATTTTGTTGCTACTCAAGTGTTGTTTTCATTTTCACATTCTCATTTTCATTTGTCTTTGATTCTGTTCATAGATGTAATTATTCTCCCTGAAGCCTGACGTTAAGTATTCATTTGTCTTTGGGTCTGTGACTGGATTATGCTAATGTTCAAAGTCATTGTGCTGTACAACTTCTCCCTTTCTGCTTCTTCAGTCTTTGTATGACAGAAAAATAGAAGCTGTTTTAATTTACTGTAGCAATATGGAAATTCATTGAAGTACTGGCTAATCTCTCATTAGGGGTGACTATGAATAATGAGACCTCTCATTCTTTCCTTCTTTGTTAATTCCAGTAATTACCATTCTTCTCAGTCACACACACATATTCAGCCTCAGCATCAACTTAAGCCCCTGTTTTTTTCCTTCATTCTTCCAGAGTTCTGACAGATTTACTTGTTTGAAAGATTTTATCCATTATTAGTAAAATTTTTTAGGTTTTTTTTAACAGTGTATTTTTCTGCCTCTGCTATTTCCATTTCCTTGTCTCTGGATGTTCTGACCTCTTTTCCTATGATCTGAATCAACCTAAAGGAAGGGGATTTTCTCATCCCCTTTTGATACATTTCACATTGTTCTTGTCTTCAATATTACATGATTTACAAAGCATCTTCTCCACATCTCATCTATTTTACTCTGAACTATCCTTTTAATATTTTTTGTACTTTCTTTCTTTACAGGTAGGTTAATTTTTAATCCTTCCTTTTTTTTTTTTTTTTTCTTTAATTCCAGATTTTTCTCTATGAATACAGCCCTTCTCTTTCAGGTCTTAGTATTAACTGCTGCTGGAAGATCTCAACTTCTCTTTTGGTGGTAATAATAGCAGTGAAACTATGACAAAATGAACTTAAATCCAGAAATGAACTTCTAGTTGCCTTAGAGCATGTCTGAAATCACTGGTGTGTAGATGCCTGCACTAGTCTAAATTTTTGTATCAGTTACTTTCCTGGTGCCACTATCTTAACTAGCTACCTTAGAGCCTCTACAGATAAGACTTACATAAAGTAATGACAGACCAAAAATAAATTTCTGTTACATATTTGTTGTTTCTCCATGTTACCATCAATGGAAACACATCACATAATTTCTCTTATAAATATGTTTCCTTCCTTTCTTCCTCGGGTGCTCATAAATATAATTTGTCAAATTATGAAATTAAGTCAAATTATATGAAATACTAAAGTATAAATCTGCAAGAACTGGATGAGAAAATACTCTGTACACAATTTTAGATTAGAAAAAAAACCTTCATAATTAAGAAATGAACCTACAAACCTTTAAAAAGAAAGTTTTTACTTTAAAAAACTTTTTCAAAAGAAAAGACTAGGAATATCAATCAGAGTCAAAGATTTGTATCTCTAAACTGCATGACACTTGTGAGAGACTTGAATATGAAGCACCCGTAGAACAAATAAATAAGCTTGTTAGCAGGTAATAGAGTGAGGATCACTAAATTTTATTCCTACATTGAACAATGAAGGGACTCTATCACATCTGTGTCTAGAGATACAAATATTTACTTCTTCTCTTTCCTTCCTTCCTTCTGCTTAAGAGTATATGAAGATATTTACAAAAAATGGGAAGCACCACCAATGTAAACTACAGGAAACTCAGCTAAGAAAAGTCCCAAACCTTACTCATACAGTGATACAGGTCTGAAATATGCTAGGCAACCTTCCTTGTATATCCCGACTCAAACAGAACATTAGCAATCCCTTCTCCCTAATTTCTCTCTCCTTCCCTTCTTCCTTTCTTATCTTACTCTGGTACTTCTTTTGATGGGCACTAACTCTTGCCTTAAGGAAGACTTTCCCAAAAGTCTTCAAATTAGGAAAGAGCCCAATTAGAACTGGTTACTTTTTATTTTGTTCTGGCTTTTATGAATGTATTCATTACCATGTAGTTTTTAATTACATAATCTTATGTTATTTATTCCATGACTATCTTTGAGCACAGAATGGGGAGTGTTCACTTTCTGAGAAGCTAATCAACCTTGTGTATACAGTGTGCAGTGTTTACCATGAGTGCCCAGTTAAATTTGCTGCACAAAATGTAGGAGCTCCAATAAATTTTTGAAGTCAGTATGTGCTCTGTTATGGTATTCCTCACAATGGCTTATAAGTCCTTTATATTTATTTACCAATTTTCACAACATCCCTGGTGAGATTGGTGGCTGAGAGAAAAGGGGAAAAGTCAGAAAGCTTCAAGATAATGCACAAAGTAAATCAAATGAATTTGTTAATTTGAGGGGTATATTAGCTTTTTTTTTAAAAAAAAAAAAGTATATACCATGATACTTCACTATCACTGTTCAAAACACACTAAGTAAATCTGCAAATTTCATACCAGAAAATAAGAGATGAACACACAGAAATAAATGTAAAAAACACACAGCTAGTGACATCTGAGACAAATCTAACTGAAATAGGATTCTAACATTGATGTCTCCAGGGCAAATGCAGACAACAGGTTCTCAAGGCAAAGTTCAAATATAATTTGTTTTCCCACACTTAACCTTTGTCATTCACTACTCATCTTCCACATCTGTGGGAAGCAAAGTTCATGTCAGTACAGAGGTTTAACTGATTTTGTAATGAAATTGATTCAGTGCTGTGACTAAGACATGGCAATTGTGGAAAACTTAAATATGAGGTTACATGTAAGACCATGTCATACTGAGATTGCACAGGAAATACAAACACTGAAATCTCCTAATTTGGTCTTTCCTTATTTTGGATCTCTAATGCTGGTTAATGGAACCTTCATATTGATATTGAGCTGTCTAAAAGACGGAAAACTTGTGGTCACTTTTCCCAATAATAGGAGATAACCAGTTAAATCCTCCAGAGATCTGTGAAAAAGCCAATTCTGTTTGACTGAAATTATTAGGTTTGTAAGACTAATTGAAAGTTGACAAGATTTGTGGATGTTTAGTCCACATAGAGTGAAAACTAAAAATAAAATTTTATAGAAAAAAAAAAATTGCAACCCTAGTTATCTGGGGAAAGGATATAAGTAAACACACAAAAAAAAAAAAAAAAAAGTCCCAGCTTTACTTTTATCAGTTGTAGCTCTGATCTAACTGTTATGATGCTGAAATGAGATACTGAATTTTTACACATAGTAGATATCCTATGATTATAGGTACCTTTATTAGAATACCTTTGTTATTCCTCCAGAAAGATCCTTGATCATCAGCTTTAAAAAAGGAAGATGTGAAAAAAATGTAGTGAATAGCTTCTGGATGGTGAGAATGGTACAGACAAAAGCTACAAAAAGGATCTATTCTAGTTTTGGGCAGGCTACAAAAGCCTGCCCAAAACTAGAATAGATAAGGAACTCTTCATCCTTACAAGGAGACGACTGACTGAAGTACAATGGAAGTATGGTAGAAGGGTAAAACTATAGAAGAGATGCTGAACTAGAAACATCCATTCACTATCTCTTCAACTTCAATGACCAAAGTTTATGAAATTAAACCAGGGTGTGCACGGGCGTCTTAGGTTCAAAATATAAACAAGAGATATTTATTCATATGGATATCACAGAATCAAAGAATCACAGAATGTTAGGAGTTGGAAAGGACCTCGAAAGATCATCCAGTCCAACCCCCCTGCCCAAGCAGGATCATCTAGACTAGATCACATAGGAACATGTCCAGATATACTTCCTCCATTATACTCTCTCACGCGTATGACCAACTTGGAGCGATAGGAGCTAGAGGAACAGATTAAAAATTACATTTATTTTGTTTCTGGTAAGCTTTTTAGGTAAGTTTGCATATATAATTAAGAACATGCAAACACATAAATTGCATATATAAAAAATGGGGAAGCTTTTCTGTAAAGTGTTTATTGACTTGAAAAAGTCAGTCTAATTGACTTGAAAAAAACTTTTATAACTCTATTGTTTAGCTGAAGCTATTGTAGCACTACTGTTCAAGAGATAGTTTTACAATAAAAAAAATAATTCCCATCAGTCAAACAAGGTATTCTGTGTACAGACGTACATGTTGATACAAGTGCATAGTTTACATATTACTTTCTTACAATCAGATGTATTTAGCCTTTAACATCATTTTGACCTCTTAGCTGTCTGTTAACTCCTCAACTTGTGTCATTGCTGTCACTTTATCTACTTGAACTGTAGTTTCATAAATTATAGGAAGACATTCATGAATTTTAGAACAAGCAAAGAAGCTGGAACCAGGTTCACCAGAATGACTCCTAGGAAGAACAGAAGTGCCATATTTTCTCACGTATAGAAGACTTAAGATTTTTACTGGATATTGTAGCCTATATTTTGGCAAACAAATTCAGTGGTCTAGTGTAATTATCCAAGCAGGTTCCAAAAGAAACAAAAGTGTATTTGAATCTTGTTCCTTATAAAAAAAAATCAAATAGCTGAAACATATTTGGACAAGAGAAGCCATAGATAAGACTCCTAGTGCATGGAAGTTAGTGGATATACTCCACAGTAAGATTATTTACAGTTCTAGCAGCTGACAAACTGACCATTTCAATTCAGAGCAACAACTTCCAGTGCTATAATAGAAGCCTAATTTAATGAGGCTCTGAGTCTGTTTTCCTGCCTCTGATTCCAGAGTCCAACAGGGAGATGAGATACTATTCTCCAGACTCTTTTAGAGAAGGCAAGAACTAAGCTACAAGTAACGATATATTCATATTAGCAGGATCCTACCCAAGAGGAAGCTGTGATTTCCTCTCTTCATGAGGCCACCTTCAATATAGCTCTGAACTAGCTCTGAGGTCATTATTGCACAGTTTTTTGGAAATGAATGATCATTTTACATAAAGAGATATTTTCAACATGTAGCAACATTGAAATGCATGTTGATTTTCAGTCAACTAAAAACTTCTGTATTGTTCAAAGTAAAAAATAAATTTTTTGAAGAAAAAATTACTTCTCTAGTCCTTCGGGGCTGAAATTCACCAGTTTCTGCCTTTGCAAAGGCATAATCTGCACCAGTTCAGGCTAGCAAATAATTCTGTATATTACATATATTACATACATAAAGGCCTTATAGTTACTGGGAATTTTAGTTATGATGGTTATGAGTATAGCAACTTGCAAATTTTTTCCTCAGTGATTCCTTCTTTTTTCAAAAAAGCAAGCACGTAGTGTCTGTTTTACTTGTATTTGCAGTGTACTTTTAACTTTTTAAGGTTTATATTTTAAAAGGAAAAGAAAAATGGAACAAAATGAAAACATCTGCTACAATAATATGGAAACTGAGCACTTTGATTTCTTCAATAAGGAGCAAAATACATGATGTTCAGAGAGGTTGTGGAGTCTCCTTATTTGGGGACATTCAAGACCAATCTGGACATGTTTCTATGTGATCTGCTCTAGATGATCCTGCTCAGGCAGGGGGGTTGGACTTAGTGATCTTTCGAGGTCTCTTCCAGCTCCTAATGTTCTGTGATTCTATGTGTATTTAATGATGGGTTAACTGCTATATGAAGATCTACTCTAAAACTGAAATAAAATAATTTTTAAAAAAGTTCCATACACATTGTGTGAGGAAAAAGAACTATTGAGAAACTCATAGAATAACGGGATTGTTTGGTTTGGAAGAGACCTGAAACTTAGTAACACATAATAGTCGAATCATAAAATCATCAAGGTTGGAAAAGACCTTCAAGATCATCAAGTTCAACTGTTAGCTATATACCATTGAACAACTAAACCATCTCCCAAAGCACCTCATCTACCCATTTTTTAAACATCCTCAGGGACAGCAACTCAATCCACCCCCAGGGAGAGCCTGCTCCAATGCTTCACCAGTCTTACAGTGAAGATATTTTTTCCAAATATCCAATCTCAACCTCACCTGGAACAACTTGAGGCCATTAAGATCATCCTGTTCCAACCCCCTGCCATTGGCAGGAATGCCCTCCACTAGACCAGGTTGCTGAAAGACCCATCCAGCCTGGCCTTGCCCCCAGGGAAGGGGCAGCCACAGCTTCTCTGGGCAACCTGTGCAAAAGTATATTTGAATCTTGTTAGATAGCTGAATACAAATAGCTGAAACACATTTGGGCCAAGAGAAGCCATAGATAAGACCCTTGTGCATGTAAGTTCAATATAAGTTGATTGACTATAAACCACTGTATTTTTAAACTGTCTTGTAAGCATTCCTACAGGGCTGGCTTCCTGAATGCATAGCGTCAGATCTCACCAGAGGCCATATTTCATATTTGATCGAATGTTTTGAGCATGGTATTTTGTCATGAATATAATAAAGTCACTCCACTGACAATCCAGGGATCCATGGCCTGTTACTCAAGCTCTCTGAAAACTCTTAGATATCTGGATGGTCAAAAGGTGAGTAGATCTGGGAGAAGAGCAGTGTGTTGGCATATACCTAGAAAATATTATTATAAATAGCAGAAATCATACATTTATATATTATCCACCACC